>CAEFZX010013657.1:0-86230 GCA_903066825.1 Alfaro cultratus | reverse complement strand
ATAATTATGGTGCTACTGTAGTACATAGCATTTTTCCATATATACGTAGATATATATGGTTCTAATTGTAAAGTAGGCCTATAATCTAGTCGTCCACTCGGCTGCTCTATTATGTATTATAGGTTTTAAGGAAAAAAAAAAGAGTGAGAAAAAATGTGCCTGATCACTCCATGACATTTGAGACAACGTGGCTCCCTTCGTAATAAACATACAAAAAACAAAACAAAACAAAACAAAAACCACCAAGTATTTCAGAAGTGTATTGTACATTTCAGAGGCAGTCAGTCATACAGGTTAGTACTGATGGAGAATGTTCTACCTCAGAAAGTCCAGCCAGCCGTCTCTGATGATCGCGGGGTCCAACTGCAGCGATAAGAAGTTGTCGTTGAGGATTCTGATCGGACTGCGGGTGTTGACATCCAGGAGAACCAGCGTCCTCCCCAAGAAACCTGGTCGCTTCCCGCCGGCTGCGTTTCTCTGATACGTGGAGGAGGAAGAGTACGAGGAAGAGATTACCGACTGCACCACCAAAATAACAAAAGATGTCAGCCACAGGGAGGACCAGGGGGACGCACAGGGTGAACCCTTGGGCATCTTCTCGATGTCAGAGAGAGGGGATCAGTATGCGTAACGTGGCTTAAAGACTGAACGAAAAATGACAGTTTTAAGCCACAAAGTGCGATGGCGGTTCTTTACTTCGGTCACATCGATCTGAATCAGTCTTCCTGCCTGGTGTTCTCACCCCTTCTGCCCCCCGCCCCTCTGCGTATTTTTGGGAGCTGCCAGCAAGAGCGCACGCCCCGAGCCAGCCTTCCCGGTTGTGGGAGCTGAAAACTGGGAGGAGGAGAGGCAGCAGCACCGCCCCTCTTGGTTCTCTGAAGTATAAGACTGAAAAATAAGTTTTTAGTTTCCTAACCTCCTGTGAGGTACAAGTGGGAATGAAATACGCATTATTTTCTACTGACTACACATTAGTACTTCCCTATAAAATAAAGAAAGTTGAATTTTTCCACAACCGCCCTAAATTTGAATGTAGTTTTCGGAATTAAACAAAGTTTTATTTAAATTATGAACAATTTGTCGAACAAGATACATTCATTTATTCTGTATGGGTTAAACTGGGGCTTTACGGTTGATGTTCTGACCTGCACGCTTATCTAGGCCTTAATAAACCTAAATCTGACATTTTCAAATCAATCAGGCTTAATCACAAATCAACGCGCGACTTCATTGCTATTAATGCAAGTTAAAAATAATTTCTGCCTCCAAAATAAAGTAATCTGGGAAGTTTATTAATATAGGCGCGTAACCTTTCAGGATGGATCCATTTTAAAAAGTTGCTAGAACATGTGCGAGATGACTTGTTGCGCAAATGAACCCAAACTCAGAATTACTCGCATCTCATATATATATGAGATGTGAAGTTATATATATGTTCTAAGAACTGGTGTAGTCTTTGCACATTTCGAATGAGACGTTAAAAAAAGCTTTTAACACCCACAGGAATCTCCTTTTACGAAAGAAGAAGCGCAGATCAGAACAATCTTGTCAGCAACATACTTCATGTTGATTGAAGAGTTCCAAGTAGTTTTGAAAAAGCACTGAGCTGAAACTGACCGCATATTTTTGGGATCATATTTTGGAGATGGGAACATGAGCAACTGGCTTTCCACAAAAACATTCAAAAGGAACTAAAAAATAAAAAATAAACTATCAGAGTTTGAGTCCTGACGTAGTTTAGATTTTGCATGAGGTGAGGAGGAAAAAAGACACCAAAATGTTTCTCAACAACAACAACAACAAAAAACCTATCAGAGTTTGAGTCCTGACGTAGTTTAGATTTTGATTCTAACACGGACAGCAACCTGGTGTCGTTTGGGATCATGACTGTCAAAGATGAGACGAAGGATGAGCAAAATCTAGCACGTCAGGCCTTTCTTTGAAACACTTCAGCTCTTTAAACAAATATATTTTACCTGTAAAGTCCTGTAGATATTTATTTATTTATTTAATTAATTAATTTAAATAAAAAAAAGGGAAAAAAAAAAAAAAAAAGAATGAGTTTTTGTAAAATTTATTCAAATAGTCAAGCATTTCATCCAGGCGCAAGTAATCTATTTCTGTCGTATGAAATAACAACATAACTGCGACCCAGAAAAAAAAAAAAAAATGTTATTTTCATCTAACCGGCCTGAGCCCAGACTCATAATAACGAATCTGCAGAAAACCAAAGACCAGTCGGTGGAAACTTTCTAGGAGCTGCTTATTTATCAGCTGTCAGCTTTCAAAACACGTTATCAACAGAAAGCTCTTATCTGTTCGACCCTTTACAAGGTTTTAAATCTGCCTTCAAGTGGCTGCTAGTAAAAGAAAGGTTGTGCTTGAGGGGATGAGGGGGCATTTATAGACCCCACTATCTTATTCTTCGAGATGGATTCCCTTTTCTTAGATTGGAATCTGCTTTGGGAACCTTGGAGAATGACAGATCAAAGAGGCTGGGCTTCTTCTGGTCACACTGACTGACTTCATTCATCCTGTGGCATAAACAATAATAGAACAATCCCGATCGAGAAAGTTATGGGATATTTCTACCATTGCACTCCAATTTGTTGTAATAAGCTGATACGAAATTATTGTGCAAGCGGGGAGAGAAAGAAAGAAAGTCGACCAAATTTCTTCCCTGGAATCTTGCTTTCATTTAATTTCTGTTATTTTACACCCTAAGATAAGCACACGCGCATTTATTACTGCATATAAAGCAAATGCTTTTTATATAAATTTGCTGTACGACATTTTTGCATAAGCTCGGTAATGGATGTATCTCCTCTGGTAATTATGAAGGACATACAGGACGTTTACACGGAAAATGTGCAGGTTTTTTACTACCATTTTCACGAATAGCCCTCATGGTCCGGAGTTTTAACAGGTTTTTTCCCTCCCGTTGTTTTCGTTTTTTTTTTTTTTTTCCTTTTCTTTCCTTTTCTTTTCCTTTCTTTCTTTCTTTCTTTCTTTCTTTCTTTCTTTCTTTCTTTCTTTCTTTCTTTCTTTCTTTCTTTCTTTCTTTCTTTTTTGGTGAGTTCTATTTCCTGTGCAGACCTGTCCATCCATATTTCCCCCTCTGAACAAGTTGTCAGAAACATTACAGCCGGGCGGACTTGCGGTCCAGTCCGGTGTCAGCACATCCTGCCTTATGCTTCGTGATCTAACGATTGATCTCAAGCGACACTAATTTCTTCGTCTCTTCGAAATCCAGATTCAATAAATAAATGTACCCAAAAATCTAGATCATGATAAGAAGCCGGTTAGAAGGATCTGGAGCTTTAATGTTTATTGCACCGCGGAGCTCAAGAGGCTTAAAACTTCACTTCTGTTCATCACTATAGCTGAAATATGAACGGAATAAATAAATAAATAAATAAATAAATAAATAAATAAATAAATAAATAAATAAATAAATAGATAGGCACTCCTTACACGGATATTTTTTTAAAAACTCAGAAATAATAAAATTGGCATATGTGTTACAGTATGAAATCTCACCAATGCTACCTCGATAATATTCATATTAAACGGCGCTGGTTCCGAGCAAACCACCAGTTTTTGTTTTCCTGTATTCTTACAGATATAGAGCCTCTTCCTAACAAGAGCCAGTCGGAAAAGCATTTCATTTTAAACATGGTTTTGATTTTCTTAAAGTGCAGACAGGAGAATATTGAAGCAGTTTTCGTCTCCAGTTGATTTATGTGATGTAATTGTGTGTAGTATTTTCGTGACTGTGTCCATTGGTATATTTGAAAATAGAGCTGCACATGCGCATGAGGTTTGACTTGAGGTAGAAGTAGATCAATTTTGATGTAGAGGAGAATGGTTTAGCTTTAATAAAAAGCTAAGATGTATTTATTTATTTATTTATTTATTTATTTATTTATTTATTTATACTGCTTTTTGGATATGTTACATTTATATGGCTATACAAGCACTGAAACGTACTGTCTGAACATGCCCGACATAAAGCCAGCATCTAACTGAATAATTGCTAAGAATAACAACAGCTATTTTTTTTATAGGTTTAAACTAGTATGTTTGGTTCTCTTCTTAAACTTAGATATCAATAATTATGATCTTGACATTTGCGCTTCCTCTGCTCGCAATCTAATAAAACAGTAATTCTAAAAAAAATCTGACAACGTAATCAACTTACAGGATACAAAATGAATGTTTCTTCCTTCTTCGACCTTATTCGTTATGAGCAAATGTTCCGCATTTAAGGCAGTGATTTATGTCAGGCACATAATGCACTTGGATTTAAATCAAACATGTCTCGAGTTTGAACATGAACTCTACTAAGCAAATTTTATCCCGTGTTTTGGAATAGCGGGTCAAATCTAAACAAGGAGAAATACTGCCATCTAGTGGTTGCAGCATGGGTAGTTTACAGTGTAAGATCGCATTTTAACATACACATGCTTTGTTGCTGCAACATTTGTACTTTTTTTATTTTTTTGTCTTTGCATTCTTGCTTAAAATTCTGCGCCAATTATTTTTTGTTGTTCGCCAGCCCAGCCCAGTTTCAGGCTAAGTGCTGAATCACGTACATTATTTATGTCGGGGCTTCTCCCTTTCTATTTTTGGAAAAGCGGCAGAAAGCAAGTCGAGCATACGTCAGAATTGGTCATTTTTATTTCAGCTTCCCCTCCCTCCCCTCTCTGAATCCCCCCTTCTGTCTCCCTCTGCAACATACCAGCTGCTCCATCCGTCCCATCCGCACACCACGTGACCTACTTCTCCCACGTCCTTCAGTTCATTCAGCACCATGGCTGTGGATGCTGCGGATGCTCTCTGCTGCATCCTGCATCCGCGCCGGCTCTCCCTCATCTTTCTCACCGTGACCCTCTCTTCTCTGCCAGCCCCGGCGGTGGCGCTGCTCGGCGTTCGCCCCGAAGACACTCAGAGCGGGGATCTGTCCGTGCAGGACGGGATTTTGAGGGCGACCGAGGGGGCTCGCTTTATGCTGAGGGTTTACTACTCCGAGCATCCTAACAGCGCGAACATCAGCGGGAGACCTGACGCCGCACCTGCAGCTCCATGGATCGCCTTCATAGAGGAGCCGAGCGGCGGCAGCAAGGATGCGGAGAGGGGACTCCGCTCCAAGGGAGACCTGTGTGAGGAGGAGAGCTCCCGCAGCTCCGACATAGAGCTGCTGGGCTCCTTCAGGTCCACCTCAAGTCACAACTCTGTTCTGCTTGAGTTGCTGGCCAAAGACTTGCGGAAAGATGAGGCGATCAAATACTACTCCATGTGTGCGTTTGACGGAGTGAAATGGAAGCACTTCAGGACCAAAGACTTCTGGCTGGCTGTGGTGGAGAGACCTCCAGAGCCAGATGTTTGGCTCAAAGCGGGGGTCTCTCTGCTTTTATTAGCGTTATCTGCCCTGTGTAGCGGGCTGAACATTAGCATGTTGGCTCTTGACCCCGTGGAGCTGCGGGTCCTGCAGAACAGCGGCACAGAAAAGGAGCAGAAATACGCACGGAAAATAGAATCCGTGCGTAAACATGGGAACTACATCCTCTGTACTGTGGTGCTGGGCAACGTCCTCACAAATACGTGTTTTGTGGTGTGGATGTGCCAGATTTTGGGAATGACCGCACTTTCGACTACCTCCTGCACTTTGGGGATCTTCTTTATCGGAGAAATATTACCTCACTCCGTTGCGTCCAGGCACAGCCTCGCCATCGCCTCCAAGACTCTGTGCGCCACCCGTTTGCTGATGCTAATTTTCTTCCCCATTGCATACCCGGTGTCCAAGATCCTGGACATCATGCTGCACCAGGAAATCAGCAGTTTTTACACCAGGGAAAAGCTGGTGGCCATGCTGCGCGTCACGGATCCATATCATGATCTGGTCAAAGAGGAGCTGAACATCATCCAGGGAGCCCTGGAGCTGAGGACCAAAACCGTGGAGGATGTCTTGACCCCTCTGACAGACTGCTACATGCTATCATCAGACGCGGTCCTGGACTTTTGTACCATGTCCGACGTGATGCAGAGCGGCTTCACCCGAATTCCGGTCTATGAGAACGACAGGTCCAACATTGTGGACATCCTTTTCGTGAAAGACTTGGCCTTCGTGGATCCGGACGATTGCACTCCCTTGAAAACAATCACGCAGTTCTACAAGCATCCCATGCACTGCGTCTTCAGTGACA
Organism: Alfaro cultratus; assembly: GCA_903066825.1. NCBI lineage: Eukaryota > Metazoa > Chordata > Actinopteri > Cyprinodontiformes > Poeciliidae > Alfaro > Alfaro cultratus. The sequence goes on along the minus strand of CAEFZX010013657.1, from coordinate 80,024 downwards.
CCAAGCTGGACGTGATGCTGGAGGAATTCAAGAGAGGTAACCCAACTTTAAACCCTGAAAGGGGTCTTGTCTGTGGAAATATTCTGCAAACCTCCCCCTGTGTCTTGTGTTTTCACATGTCCAGAACATGCGTGACTTATGAGTGAGAAATCAGTGTTAAGTGCATGAGGCGCCACATGGTTTGAAGCAATCTCAGGGAGACATTCTGCCACCTAGGAGTTAAATGTGCTTTGAAGTGACATGCAGTTAAAAACTACATTTTCCCTGCAGAAGTAAATGTATACATCATTTCACTGGTTTAAAGTGGATCTGCCAGAAAAACACTTTGATCCCCACATCACTGAAAACCATATGTGAAATGTGAGAATGTGGATATGGTTCAGCCAGAGGTTAGAAAATACTAAGAACCTTAATGGAGTTGTCTTAAGAATTTGATGAGTGATATAAGTCATTTTCTCAAAACAACCATCTGAAACACATCTTGCTGCTTTCCTCATTTTTATTGTCCTCTTTTCACAATAATAAAAGCTCCACTCATCTACAATGCTATGTAAAGAGTATCCCTCCCCCTCACATTTGTTTCTGCTTGCACTTACATTTTTATAATCATCAAACAAATGTTAATATCAGACAAAAATAGCCTTAGTAAACATAATTAAATGACAAGCTATTTTTAATGAACAATCAAAATTAATGATTCAACAATAAGAAAGAAACTGGACAAAAACAGTTTCCACAAGATACTTGCAATGGCTGAAACCAGTGCTGTGACCAAAATTAATCATTTCACCATTTGCCAAAAATAAACTTGATGATCCACAAGACTTTTGGGGAAACATTTAGTGGAATAAGAGGACAGAAGTGGAACTTTTTGGTAATTACGTTTGTCATTGCAAGTGGTGTAAAACAGAGATGGTATCTTAAAAAAAAACCCATAATTGCCAAAGTCAAACATGGTGGTAGTAGTGTGATGGTTTGGGGCTGTTTGTCTGATCAGAACCCAGATGTCTTACCACATGGAAAATAAATCCTATAGGAACACAGAAGGAGAATCTCCAACCATCAGTATGTTATCTGAAGCCCAAGTTCTCTTTTGTATATTTCTTGGAGTGCCTTAGGCAAAGTCTGGACATAAATCTGATTGAGATGTACCTGCATGACCATATACAAACCATTCATGCTCAAAACTCCTCCAATGTGGCTGAGTTAAAACAATTCTACAAAGACAAGTGAAGCAAAATTCCTTCTCAGTAATATAATAGACTCACTGACAAACAATAGACAACTGAAATGCTTGATGGCAGGTGTTGCCTCAATGTGCACAACTGATTACATTTTCTCAAAGATCCAATTTAGGTTTTCACAGCTTTCTTTTGTATAAAAATGAAACTATGACTTTCACACTGGATTTTGTTTTGACTCACATTTCCTTTGTATGGTAGTAAAATGTGCTGATTTGAAACAATTGCCTGCAACAAAAGCAAACAGAAACACATTTTCAACAGTCCAAAATAAGTTTACTAAAATGTAAACTTCACTGTCCTATAATTTCAATATATTTTTGTGACTCAGATCCATTGCCCAAAAAATATAAATGCTGACTGATAGTGACATGTTGCCTCTGACAGTGATAGCATCTGTTCACTTTGAAGCAAACATGTATTAGGACTCCAGTCAGTCTTGAAAATAAAATTTAGCTTTTAGAATCAGCGCTTAAGAGTAAACAGTTCATGCTGCTCCACTTTCAGCATCAAATTAAATTTAGATGATGAGAAGCTACAGCCACAAGAAGCTCCTTGCAAAAGTATTGATACCCATTGAACTCTGCAGACACTAACTCCAATATATTTAATTGGGATTTTATGTGAAAGATAAACACAGGGAAGTAGAAAATAAAGTGTTACCTGGTTCTAAAAAAATTCTAATGAAAATCTGAAAACATGGGGCATGCTTGGATTTTTCCCCCCTGTTCTGTGAAAGGGTTTACGTATTTGTTGGGTAACATAAACAGCTTAATGGAGACCAAGGAACACACCAGGCAGGGCAGGGGCAAAGGTATGGAGAAGTTTGAGCTTTGAACGTCTCACAAAGCTCAAACTTTGTGAGACGCTTAATCAATCATCTGAAAATGGAAAAAGAAAGTCAAGAAGTCCATGGTATCGCTGGGCAAGATGTTACCAAAATTGAACCTTTTGAGGGTTATGCTTATAACCCTCAGCCTTGTAGGTTATAAGCATAACCTACAAGGTTATGCTTATAACCTTGTAGGTTATAAGCATAACCTACAAGGCTGCTATGTTATAGGTAAATGCATATAAGTCAAAATTGAGAATCTGCCTTATCAGTACAGCTGAATTTGAAGCTATAATTGCAGCAAACTGTAGTGTTTGTACAAAGTGTTGTTTGATGGGAGCTAAGTACATGTTCATTCCACACTTCAGCTTTTTATTTGGAAGCTAGAAAACCATGCATGTTACTTCCTGCGTAGTGACGCACTATTTTGTGTTGGTCTGTCTGTCACATAAAACCCAAATAATATGCAACAAAATTTGTCAAAATTTGTGGTTGTAATTTGAAAAAGTTCAAACGATATGAAACCATCTGCCTTACACTTTAAGTCTGTTTTAGTTTAGCAGAATTCAACATTTCGATTGATGACCTTAGAAGGGCAAGAGGTCAGCTCAACATTTATATGATGACCCATTGGTTGACATACGACCTGTGATGATTCAAGTTGTGTGAATGTCAGAGTTATGGAAGGCAAAGTCCAGATTCACCTTTATATGTCTATAATATGCTTAAATTTTAATCCACTGGGCTTTTAAAATCCTTCATGAAAAATTCAGCTGCAACCTTTTGCTCTTCTTCTCTCCAGCTTCGCTCTGTTCTCTCAAGGATTAACACTTCCTGCTGCTCAGGAAGCTTGGCTGGAAGCCGTAAGGATGTCTCGCTGAGCAGGGGTCGGGATGTTGCTTTGAGCAGAGAATGAAAACACCATCAGCAATTTAAAAACGCATAAGTGAGAACAGCATGAATAGATGTCTGTAGAAACGTTAACCTTTTATGTTGTTTCCTCAGTTTTAGTCTCAGCATCATGTTTAAATCTTTAGTACATTAAATTGTTACAAAAATAGTTTGGCTACATTCATAAACAGTGGCACCTAATGAAAGCTTGAAACTTTGCAAGTAAGATAGCTGTTTTGTTTAAGATAGATTTCTGTTTAAATTTGTCAATGCAAATGAACTTGCCTTGCCATGGTTATGGTGTTTGCATTAAACACTGCAGCTATTTCAAATGTAAACAAGTCTTGATGGTTAGGCTGCATCATCAGGCCAATCATGTGCAAATTATATAGTTCTCTATAGAAAGACTAGAAAACACATGACTCTGAAATATTCAAAGTATATTTTGATGCAGATCAGCATTGCATCTACTGCTGATAGTTTGTTGCCACCAGAACTTCAAAACTTTAGCAATGACTTCATGAGACAAGGACGGTTTTTATATCCAAGGGGGTGTCTTTGGTTGTTCCTCAGAAAACAACAACTCTCCGTTTTCTCTGATAAATGTTACAGTTTGAGATTGGATAACTTTTGATGCTGAATGTAAGTGAATGCAGTTGAGTTAGTTGTACCAGTCCTGAATAATAGTTTATGTAATGTGTCTGTAACAGTTAAATGAACTTTAAATGATTTTGACTTCTATGTCAGATGTTTTGCAATCTAAACATATCTACATAATGTAAACTTAACTCAGTACAAGAACCAACATTCAGCAGATGACATATTAAGGCACTTTACAAACAGGTTCAATTCATACCCTAACTACTTAAAAAGAAACTGGACTTCTGCTGACAAAACCTTCAACCAGGTGAAATGTGGGTTTGACGAAGTGATTCAAGAGACCCTAAAGGACCCATTATTGACCCCCAGCTTCCCAGTTAGGGGGATTGCTTTCAGTAAAACTTGTAAGCCTGACGCTGCTAACACAGAAAAGGCTTATGGATTAGGGGTGAAACACCGTATATGGAAACTATTTCAGTTCGAATTCAGGTTAGTCAATAATCCATCTCAATCCAGAAGTCATCTTCAGATTGAGTTACATACAATATACAGTCAATCTGTATTGACTGTAAATTCAGAGTTAATGACAGTAGATTAAAAGAGATCTCTCTAAGTCCAAACTATTGCATCAGATAACTCAGTTTCCAGCAAATCTTCAAAGTTATACTGTTTGTTTGGAATAAGGATTTTTTTTTAAATAAGAACATTTTCATTTAAAAGTTTAAAATAGTAAAACAAAATGTTTAAAGGGGGCAAAAAGCAGCAAAACATAAATGTATGATTTAAATACAAAGGTATTCATAAAAGTAAAATACACGGGATTCCAAAATGTATTTACAAGAAGGATTTCCACAAAAAATATATATTAACCAACTAAAATAAACAGCAAATTAAAAAAAGTGGAAACAACTGTAAAAACTAATTCCTGAAAGGGATATTGAATTAAAAGTTTATTGAAAAGGCATTTTACATTTTATTTGAGATGTACAAATGTATTTCTAAACAAAAAATATCTGAAACATGACCATTTTACATACTGTATATCAGTGTTTTTTTTTTATTTTATATTTCTATTACTAAGCCATCAGTGCATAAATCATCATTAGATTTCTTTTACTTTCGGTTGAACTTTTTCTGTGGTATTGCTGTTACTTTTATAAGGACATTTTTCAAGCATGAGTGATATTAATACATAAAACAACTGAAACTCCATTAGACCAAATACAACTTAGAGATATGCAAAACTTAGTTTAAAGTAAATGTTTTTCTGTAAGTTGTTTTATTTGCACACCCGTAAACCTTTTGAAGCATCTCCTTTTCTTTAGGTGTTATTTTGCAGAAAATTTATTTTAAAAAAATGGACAACCTAAAAGAACAGATGATTTTCAAAATTAGTCTGCAGGAGTCTGGGAAACTGCTGGAGCAGAAGCATTTGTGAAAAGAACATTCACGCAGGACCCAGTTTCACCCCGGGCATGTGTGTCTGTGTGTGTGTGAGCATGCCGAGTGTGTGTCGCTCTGCAAGAGTATTATGTAACACGTGAATGATGTAATGCAGTTCCTGGGAACATCAGCTGCTGAGAACAAACCCTCCTCTGCATCACCTGCGCTCTTCAGACACGCTGACCTGAGCTCTGAGAGCAGCCTTGCTGTCTCAGCTAATCTCACACAGCCACAGTCTGATGTGTGATGATGGCTGCCTGTCAGTCAACCTGATTTTTTTTTTTTTTCTTCCTCTTGTTGGATTGGATTAAAGCATTCATTTTATCCTCTGGCAGAGATCCCCTAAATCAGCCTGTCTCCTGCAGTTTGAGCTTCTAAGTATAGCTGGAGACTATTTTATGAAATCTGTCCAAATAATGTTGTAAATTTGGTTAGTAGTTATCAAGTTGCCTTTTATCATTTTTTTTTTAAGAAAAACTTATAAAAGTTTGAATATCTGCATTGAAGCAGCAGCATATAAAAAACCCAAAAGAACATGAAAAATGGTTGGCTCTTTGACATTTGTCCTGATTTTTTTCTCCTTGTGATGTTCAAAGGTTGTGGCAACATTGAGTTCTTGTCACATTCGGTTTGCAGATGCAGGGATGCTGCAGGCTAGTTGTGTCACTGTGTCTCGCAGGCTTGTTGTGAGTGGGGGTTTGGAGTAGGAGGTTTGCTCATGAGTGCACACAGCACCCATGCATTGTGTTCACAGAGGTGACAGCAGCAAAGGCAGTTAATTTGACAGATGCGGGCATCATCAGTCGGATTGTGTAATCTCAGCGTTTTACATAATGGGGTTGAGGTCTTATAAACTGCCAAAATGTCTCCGGACCGATCGCCTGTCCAGTCAGAGAACACGTAAGCCCTGGCCTGGTGCTGAATTTATTTAAAACTCGACCTCTAAAGTAGATCCCTTCTTAGATGCTCTTGTTGTCTTGACAGTCTGTGTTGATTTTCATCTTGACCAGTTGGAGGCTGTTGACTGAGAGCTATTTTTAATCCAGTGACGTTGCCTCCCCAGCCCCATTGCCTGAGCAGTTTTCAGCTCTGCTTCACTTTCTGAAGTGAAGCTGTTTTTCTTTCTTTCTTTCTTTATTTATTTATTTTTGACAAATGCAGGGAAGTCTCACCTGGCCGTGGTGCAGCGGGTGAACAACGAAGGCGAGGGGGACCCTTTCTATGAAGTGATGGGCATTGTAACGCTGGAGGATGTGATCGAAGAAATCATCAAGTCTGAGATTGTGGATGAGACAGACCTGTACAGTATGTAGAAAAACACTTTCAGATTCACAGTTACTACAATGTTATTAGTGCTGTTTTATTGTTCCCACTTCTTCTATGAAAAATATTCCCCCTCGCATTTTTATTAAGTACACTTCACTAGTAACGTTTGCCTTAAAACTTAGTGACATTAGATTCAACAAGGTGGCAAAATCCTTTTTACGTTTCTAGTCTATGTTGGCAAGACAGCATGTTGCAGCTGCTGCAGATTTGTTATCTGCACACCTATGATGCCAATCTCCGACTCCACCAAGTCCTGAATAGACTATTAGATTAAAATCTGGTAACTGTGGAAGCCATCGGAGGGAAGAGGACTCATTGTCTGGCTCACAAAGCCAATTCAAAAGGCCATATGACGAGGTGTATCATCTTGCTAAAACTAACTATCAGAAGATGTGGTCACAAAGAAATGGACAAGGTCAGTAACAATATTCGGGCAGATTGTGGTGTCTACATAAAGTTCTGGCGATGGCATCAGATAATTGCAGCAGAAACAGACACTCATTGACCTTTCTTAGCAGATAGGAGTGGAACGTGGGTTGCTCTTCATCTGCTTGTGATTGGCTAAATTGCTGCTTCCTTAAACAAGCAGTTGACTGGTGTACAAAATAAAGTGGTCAGTGAGTATATCTTTCTGCTTTGTAAAAGTGGCTGTTCAAGATAGATTATATGTACAAACGTATCTTGAAGCTCCTGAAGACCACTGAGTTCAGATGTTACAATCACTTTCGTGACTACAGGTTTATACAATAAATCATGTAGGAATGCAGACTGCTTTTATAGGCATTCATGAAACAATGGGTCACTTTCAGAGGTTCATTAAGTTCAAGCTCATGATATTTTCATGATAGGACCCTCCACTTCTCCACAACCCCTAAATTTTCTAATCAAATTATTGATTCCATCCTCTCCTGCCTGAGTTTTCCTGCTCCTTTCTGATACATAATTAATTAGTGCAAATAAATGACCCCGGCTCAGTGATAAGCCCCATAATCCGCTCATTTTTAATTGGCTGGAAAAGCTCTTGACAGTGAGGCCTTTAAATGCCAAACACACTTCAATTCATATCTAATCCAGGATTCACTGCTGCTACCATGAGAAATGCTTCTACAGCTGAAGCATCAAAAAACTCCTGCTTTTAGAAGCAACATATGTAAATGTTTTACGGTTTTTCTTGCAGTGCTTTGTGTAAGTACTCATGCCTCTTGATAAATCTGCAACATAGGCTGTGTTCTTTTTAAAACATGCTACTAATTTATGATTTGTAGCTGACAATCGGACCAAGAGACGAGTGTCCCACCATGAAAGAAAGCAACAGGATTTCTCTATCTTCAAGCTAGGAGAAAATGAGCTGAAAGTGAAGATTTCTCCCCAGCTGCTGCTTGCCACACACCGTTTCTTAGCGACAGGTAATATCTAACGCAGCAAGAAAAGAAGAGATGCTTTAAACCAAGTATTTGTCTCTTGTCTTCGTGTGGTTCTCACACATGTGTGGTTGTCTGAATTTGCTTTGTAGAAGTGGAGCCGTTCAGGTTGTGTCACCTGTCGGACAAGATCCTGCTGCGCCTCATCAAACACCCGAGTGTCGTGCAGGAGCTGAAGTTTGACCCCAAGAGCAAACATGCTCCTCAACACTATCTTTATCAGAGAAACAAACCAGTTGACTACTTCATCCTCATTCTGCAGGTGACGTTCACTTCCCCGCTATCACAGCTAGCTGACTAATATAAACCATCACCACATGAAAACGAACTGCGTTGGCCTAATCTATATAGATGTATTGTTGATGCAGGGGCGGGTGGAGGTGGAGATAGGAAAGGAAGCTCTTCGGTTTGAAAATGGAGCCTTTTCCTACTACGGCATGCCATCACTTATCCCACCACTGCCAACTGGTAAGCAACTTGTTCCAGTGAACCTGCTGCCATAGTGATAATAAAGGCAGCAGAAAGCAGACTTTGGCAAAAGACAGCAGCAATAGCAGAGGATGTTTTTTCTGTCTTAATGCCACCCAGCGTCTGTCAGGCTGCAGAAGCTGCAGCAGAAGCCGTGGGAAGAAAGTAATTAAGTGAAGTGTTTTTAGAGAATTTCCCAGTGGAAGGACATGACCTGCAGAAGATTATAAGAAATCCAGCTAAGACTTGCGAAGCAAGCAGAAATCCTGCCGTACAGACACTCTCCCTCTGATCTCTTGTGGAGGTTTTGAGTTCATTTTAAATGTCTGATCCGCAAGTTGTGCCTAATACTATTTGTAAGCTCCTACTAAATATTAAAAAGTCCTAACTTAGGAGATTATGCGTTAAAAACTTCTCACTTAAGCACATGGTGGTAGATAATATCCAGAAACTCATCTTCAGTTTTTCTTGCGTTTGCTTGACTGACTCACTTCCTTGAAATGAACTTGACAAAATGTTTCCAATGACTAGGACGCATAGCTGCTAACTAAATTCAAAAATAGTGTATCCTTAGAGATCACAAACTGATGCATTCTGTTTCTATCAAACAGATATTTCTGGGACCAGAATTAAGAGGAGACAACCTTCCCTTATCTTAAGCTGTCTAGATTTGGGCTAAAGCTAAGAAAACATTGAGAAAACATTCTGGTAGCATGGCAGACACCCCAGACAAAATGGACAGGTGCAGGAATATTTCAGCAGGATTTAAAAGCTTAAAAACAAATGAACCTCAATCACTCTTCACGAGTTCCTGAATCTGTCTCCCAAGAGAGACGGAGGAGGAGACAAATCATAATCGGGCAGGTAGCCTCAACAATGCAATCTGAAATAGAAATCTACAAAATGTTGGTAGCAGTATCATTTTGTGGCAGCGTTTTTTTCCTAAAGTATGGAAATGTGCTTTGGAAGGATGAATATGTTGAGAGTGTGAATATTTTTGGTAGACAGAGACAGGCAGTTTCAGTGCTCTCAAAGATCCTGACAAATACCAAGAGAAGGGTCTAGGTATTATTTGCATTGAAATAAGAATATATATTTCTAAATAATTTTAAAGTTCTTATTTTATTGCCCTGCTATGGACTGGCGATCTGTCTAAGGTGTACGCTGCCAAGGATAATCAATGGATTTGCTCGGAGTTGCTCGTGCATAAACTCAGGTCAGAGCATGAAAACAAGACACGGTTTATATGTATATCTTCTGCATTTCTTTGCAGCCCACAGATACAGCTCTCGAAGCAGCGGCCTGAACCAGTCGGACTTGTTGCTGAGCGGGGGCAGCGTGGGGCAGCTCACATCGGGCGGAGGGGCCTATTTACCAGACTACTCAGTGCGACAACTCACAGACCTGCAGATCATCAAGGTTCGAGGGCTTTAAGCAAAACACAGAAACACAAGAAAATAAACACTATTACTATTCACTAAAATAAACCTCAATTTTCCCTTCATTATATCCTCAATTAAATCTCTAATTTCCTGTACATTAAGGGTAATAACTTAGGATCATGAGCAAGAAACCACATTTTAAGCTCCTCTAAATTTTGAATAATGTGCACTGCTTCCCTGCTGCAGAATTTGCCTTTGAAACTTCCTAATCAAGGATTTTGACTTAACGCAGACATCCTGTCCCTCAGTCTTTCCTCCCCACAGCCTCTTACCCCTAATCACCAAGGATAATTGAGCTCCATTTCAAGCAGGACTATATTAGCTTCATGCAGCGGATATGCCCTCTCTTTTAACCCAATCTTCTTGTTCTGGAAACATGGTCCCGATTTCAGTCAATGGCTTAGCTTGAGAGTATGTAAAGGCAGCCATGCATGCAAACATAATGGTAATAGTTGTTCTCTACATGGCACAGATCAGCAAGAACCATTACCAGAATGCACTGACAGCCACCCGGATGGACAGCACTCCTCAGACCCCCGATGCTGTGGATCCTGACATTAAAGGGAGACCGCCAGGCCCAGAGGCTCGCTCAAACAGCATTGCTCTCCCACTAATGAGCACACACACTCGACTGGGGCTAGCGCGCTTTGCACACCTCCATCCATACGGTGGCCTTCACAGCACCGCCCAGCTCAACGAGAGAAACCGCATTGTTCGTGAGTTCCTCACCTGCTTACCTTGCCATAATTCAACTCAGACAAAAAAGGTAGGTAGTAAAGATATGGAGGTAATTAACTCCATAAAAGTGTACTGGAGTGATGTTAGCCCAGAAGTCATTACTTTTTAATATATTTTTAGGCTAGGCCTATTCATATTCAATTCAACATCTTAAAGGAAAATACAGGAGCAAAGTAGAAAATATTGCACTACGAGCAAGAAATACATTAAAATAAGAATACCAACCTAAACCAGAAAGAAAAAGTACAAACAATTGCGAAAAGACAAAAAAAATATTAATCTACAAATATTTTGCCTTTAAAAAAAAGCTGATGTATACAGTGATGCAATTGATTCTGAGTTTAGAACAATTAGTTTCTACAAACCTCAGTTTGTTTTCAAGCTGAACATTTCTTTTGGAATTGTGGCCCAGATGTTTTAGTTTAGTCTCATCAGGTCAAGACACACTTACCCACAAGGATTTGGGATATTTTAGCAAGACCTGAATGCTTCCTCTGGATATTGAAGGCACATGTCTTGCAACTGTATGACTTAGACCTAAGATGCAATAGAGGTGACGACTGTCAAATGAAAAACATATATTCATATAATTCTTTCCACTTGTAGTATCTCTCTTTAATAGAAATTTTAGTCTCTAAGTCTAAATCTTTTGCTCTTATATTTAATATTTGACTGGACTATATAAAAGTACATTAAATGGTAAATGGTCTTTACCTCCCTCTACAGGCAGAGTCTAAAACGACCCGCAGGTTTACTGGCATCTCTTTTATTGAACTATTTTCCCTCCAAACAGGCAGTAAATCTGATGGGCAGAGGAGTCCAAATGATACAGTGTTCCTCCGCATGGATGAGATTCCTTACATCCACGAAGACCGCCCGGAAAGTTCTGCTGACAATGGTAAGCAGGCTGCTGACCCTTTGAGGCTGCCTTTCAAAATCTGTATGCATAAATGGTTTATTTTGAAGCCCATGATTTTTAGGTTAAGTGAGGGGATAATAGCATTGGTTGTGCTTTATCTTTGAAATGTCTCAGTCAGTGCAATTAAATACATGAAAATTTTACTTTAGGGCTGTTGTAAATTATTATTTTTGTAATGGAATAATCTGTCGATCATTCTGAAGGTGAATCAAGAAATTCAATAAAATGTTTTTTGATTAAATGAAATATTGGTAAATACTGCTTCCTCCATAAAGCTACACTTACCTTACTCACCATTCGGCCGCGCTCTTTGGCTAAACCAGCCACTAGGCAGCAGCTCCAGAAGGAGAAAGGTTATCTCTTACATGTATTGCACCAGTCATTTCAAGGATGTCCACTAGCCCCCTGAAAAAATAAATAAAAACCCGGACAACATTGACATCACTCAATGAAATATTCCTGTCTTCTCCAAACTGAACTTGAAAATTGGACATCATGCTGCTAGCACTTAGTGCGTTGCGCAACACAAATAATCACCCGGCCAGAACACATGGCGCTAAACGCATAGACATGAGTAAATAGTAAAACATAATCTAACAAAGCTTCGTGGCAGATAATTTCCCATGAGAAATTTATGTAAAGTAGATTCTCTAATCATCCGAGGAATCATTACAGCCCTATAGCTAACACTATAAAATAAAATGTATTATCTATATTATAAAGTAGTTTTTAATATTGTATTTGTGGTAAGTGCTGTGTTTATCAGAAGTACTGAGAATGTTTTGTTATCTATAGGACTTCAGGACTGGAATTAGCTTTTTGCTTTGTGCATAGATTTGTCACTCATAATTTTTCATGTTAATTCCTCAGTTGTAAGATTCCTTTTAATTTTGTGGATTTTAGAATTTTGTTTGCTTTTACTTTCTTTCTTTTCATGGTCCCTTGTGCATTGTTACTCATGGTAATGTCATAATCTGTAGTGTATTGAGTTCCTCTGAGTGACTCTTCTTCCTGCTATCCTGAAGTAGTATTTCACAGCTAGCTGACTAGCTGTTTTTGCCACCAGCCTGGCACTTAGAGTTTCTTGCTTTAGGATTTTCCTCTGGGTTTGGGGGTTTTGTAAGTATTTGATTTTGCTCCTTTTGCACAGCAACTGCCTGCATTTGGGTCAAACACTAGACTGTTTTGTGACATCGATGAATCAATTATGAAACAAAACAAAGAGCAAAAATCAATTCACCAATTGTTGTTTTGTCTTGTTTAAATTGTTCACTTTGAAAATAAATAAGATAAAAAAAATATTGACAATTATTTTAATATGAGACTTTTTAAAGGTAGACAATTTAGTATTGGTTGTTGTTCAATGGGAAAGGTCTACATAACTGGAATGTTGTTGGTGCGATTCCAGGTTCCTGGTGTATCATTGAGCAAGAAACTCAAGAATAAATTGGAAACTGACCTGCAGATTTGTGACTGCATCTTAAAAAAAAAGTTGATTAGTCAGCATGGTTGAAATGGGGTATATAAGTTCAGTTAACTACATCAGGGTCTGATACCATTTTTTAAAACTGTATTACAAGCTTTACCCTTGTGTTTTTATAAAGAATATTTAACATTAGTAGAGGGGGTACAACTACTTCCACTAATACATGGTAGGTGTAATAGATATTGGTACGTGCAATACTCGTACCAAGTGTTACACATCAACTGCTATAAGTTAAAGTAATTTTATGCATTTTTCCCCACCTGTGTGAGATTTCATTAATGAAGAATTCTCTCATGTTTGTTACAGATGTGCCTACTGAGCCGTCCACCTCTCCCTTCATCAGCTCCCTGTCCCTGTCCAGCTCAGAGGAAAACATAGGAAAGAAGCTCCTGCGTAAACTGAGTGAGTGAGCGGTTTGTCGTGAGCACCAGTGCCACAGCTCACCCACACAGGCTGTCAGATGTGCCTGAACTTTTCTGTCAGCCACAGCAATAGTCCCGAGCGTCTCCTAGCAACTGATTACGTGTGGTGTCCCTGTAAAGCAGCCCACTACTTCCTGTCGAGCAGCTCCTCCAAATGCAGCTGTTCTTGCTGGCACAGATTTGTGACTCATTTTTTGACATTATTTAGTCATTTTTGGCTTCGGCTGAGTTTACACCAGTTTGAGTCATATACAAAAATGGAATATTATGCTTAATCTCAGCTGTGGCATCTGGAGAATACATGTATGTCAACCGGCAGTCCCAGATTACCATGTTCTCCTCTGTTTCTAGGTAACAAGAGAAGGAAAAAGTCTCGAGAAGGAGAAAAGAGTTTGGAGGAGGAGGAGGGGTCAGAGCAGCCATCGGTAACAAGCTAGTCCAGCAAAATTAAGGAGGAGGGATAAATTATGCCTCTTGTTATTCCCTGGACACCCTGTGTACCTAAAGGTTATTTAAACTTGTTCAACTCTTCTTCACCCACTTATAAATCCTCAGGACCCCATTTATACATTCTGCCCTCTTTTTGCCTGAAAAAAAAAAAGAACTTGAAAGAAGTTACTTTATCAACACATCTGACAAGTGAAATCTTTTAGCAGATTGCATGGGCTTCATTCAGTTTTATCCACTTTCTTGGTGCAAATCTTCTCCATACTACCTTTTAATGATGGGTATATTTAAAATGTTGAACAAAATACCTTATACTGAAATACCAAAACATCAAAGTATGAAACAGGGTTTACTTGAACAAACAAAAAAGTGTTTGGTAATTATTTTTTTCATTGTTATTGATACTGTGTGGTAGTTTCCACATTCTAGAAAATGTCTGCGAAAGAAGCTTATGATGTTGCCAAATAGGGGCCCGACTAGTGCCAGCACAACTGACAACACAAGGTGAAATAGAAAAGGCCACCAAACAGGAGCACAATTTTCACATAGTTTCTTAAAAAGCCATAAAATTGCCCATTTTCAGTCTGATTGTAAAGAAATAAGGTAAAACTAAAAAAAAAAAAAGAGAGCAAAGTTTCTTTAGTTTATATCTATAAGAAAGTGTCAACATTGCCAATGTATGTGATATGAAAATAACAATGCAAGTCATAAAAAATGCTTTAATTGCCCAGATTCATGAGCACATTACATCCTTTTCCAGATGCTGTCTTCTAACTGAAATGCTTTTTCTACATAAACACTATATCTACTTTTCCCGTCAAAACATTCCCGTCTGTCAACAAATAGCCAAATGGGTACAACTGCAATACTTCTACCCAACAAACATCCTCAACTTTCTACTGACTTGATCGCATCCAGTAAAACAGAGTCTTGGGAATTTCATCATCTGCTTATAGCCTAATGTAGGGGAGCTTTAGATATTAATATTGTTTTTATCAGTACCAGTCACTTAAGCTGTATACACCAACTAAATAATAAGCTAAAAGGGTTTAGGGATTCGGGTTTTCTGGATCTGGGGATTCAAACAGATAGCTGCTGCAGTGCTATCAAATGTATTCACACCCCTTGAATATAGTTTAATATGTCACAACCAGAACCTGTTCAGATTTTATTTGATAGTGCAACTCAAAGAAGTGCACAACTATGAGGTTTCAGACTGAATGTTTTTTATTTTTATTTTTTACAAATGTATATGGATTTATTTAGTAGTATCAAAATAAAGGGGATTGAATGCAACTGGTTGTTATTGTCCCTATATATTTCTTTAAAAACAGATTGAAAAACAAATTTCCTCTTACTTCACAATTATGAAGTGAAAAATAATTTTGTAAAAAAATAATAAATCATATTGAAGTCTGTGGTTGCAATATGATAAAGCATGGGCAAAGAGGTATGAATACATTTGGAAGTGACTGTATACTTGCATGTTTGTTTCTGCTCCTTGTACTGTAACCCTGCAAAGGTTCTGTTTCTCTTATGCATGCTAATGTAAAAAGAAACTAACCTCCCTGTGAAAGTGAAGTCTGCCGTTAGTCTAAGTAGATTTTATAAGTCTGACAAACAGTGCAGGCTAACATTTATCACAAAATACCTTCGTATAATAGAGAAACTTTAATGAAAAGGCTCCTTTAGGAGCTCATAATAAGGCACAGGAGGACAAACGTTATTTGAAAGACATGCCAGTGAACTTACTCAGATAATCCTACATTACTGCAATAATGAAATGATGTGATTTAAAAAAAAAAAAAATAAGAGCAGATTTAGGTTTGATATTTGCTGATCTGTATTTTGAAATTGGGCCAGGAACACTGCCAAACAGAGCACAGGCAGAGATTTCAGTGACGAAAGCAATTGAATCCACACTGACGTCAAGTCAACGCCCCCCCTGTTCACCCTCTTCAAACGCAGGCGATGTTTGGAGACGCTCCCTGATTTAATTCATTCTGCCTGGGACAGCAGTGTAAGTACAAAGGATCCTGCAAAGCTAAGCTACTCAGAGTGATCTGACAAGCGCAGGATACTCAGGGGTAAAAGTGTCCTGATCTGACAGCTGACTCAGACAAAGAGGATTTGAACGTGGTGCAAAATGCTTTTAGATAATTTAATAGATTTGTTGGGACTGGTAAAAATGTTTTGGATTTAAAAAAAAGAAAGTTAGGTTTTGCTATTTAAAATTCAAATGACTATATGTAAAGAAACATATCATTGGATCTAAATGAAAGATTATATTAATAAATTTCCTAACCTATTACTCCTGCATTGTTTGTTTTGTTCCCATTGTTTAGCATTATCAATTTCATTTCCTAAATTGATATGATACACAAACTTTGCAATGTTTTTTACATGATGTACAGAAAGGTTGTAAAGATAACCCTCATCAACTGATTTAGAAACAATACAAACATAATACTCATAAATATTTATTGGAAATAACCTTCCAATCAACTCTGTCAGCCTCAATTAAATTGCTTATCAGTCTGTTTGTAAGTGTTCTGTACATAGAGATGTGATAGCAGGCTGGTTGATCATTAGTTTCTTTTTTTTTTTTTTTTCGATTTTTTTATTTTTTTTTTCAAGCAACAACTCTTTCACAAGAGCTAGTTGGAGCTAAGAAGGGTCAACAGTAACCAGCAGGAACCTGACAGGATCGGAAATATCAAGAGAGAGCCTGCAGGACTAAGCACACATTTCTCTGAAGTTGTGACACCAGGCAAGAGCAATCGATGCTGCTTTTGCTGCCTGGAACTAGAAAGAAATACTACACACACACACACAGGTTTTAAACAAGAAAATAGTTATACTTCCACAGGGTATTCATAAATTACATAGTTAAAAGTGAAATACATTCCTGAGAACAATAGTTGAAGTTTCATCCAGCTATAATTTTTTATCAGTCGTTCTTAATAGCTGAATTATAAATTAAATTGGTCCTTTTAAGGATGCTCAAGAAATTATGGTAAAACACAGACAAGCTGTCTCTCTTCAAGACTTTTCCAATGACATAAAGACAAACAATAAAATTAACACGTGGAACAAAACAAAGAACATGATTTATAACAACATGTCTGTTGTATGAAAGGACAAAAACTATCTGCACAGTAGCATCCCTTTTCAAGAGTTGCTTAACTTATTTTAACACAGTAAATTAAAATTCAGAAACAAACTTCTCATTTTGTTACAGATAACAACATCTGTGGGACAACCACAGAGATTTGCCATCTCTGGAAGTGCTGAGAGC
Organism: Alfaro cultratus; assembly: GCA_903066825.1. Lineage (NCBI taxonomy): Eukaryota > Metazoa > Chordata > Actinopteri > Cyprinodontiformes > Poeciliidae > Alfaro > Alfaro cultratus. The sequence continues at coordinate 63,050 of CAEFZX010013657.1, read as the reverse complement.
TGAGATGATCCTACTGCACCTTAGTAACAGCCTCATGGATGGACTCCGCTACATAGTCGATGTTCTTGCTGGTCAAACCACACATGTTGATGCGACCACTGGCCATTAAATAGATGTGCTTCTCCTTCACCATGTATTCTACTTGTTTAGCTGCAGAAGACAAAAGCAAAGAAGCAGGGACATTTTATTCACTTGCCTCTTTACGAAGCCTAAATGGGTATGACAATGTTAGAAGTTTATAGTTTCCTCTTAGGCTTCTGTACATTCGCCTTTTGTTCTTAGTGTTGAAAGTACATTCTTGAACTCACAGTTGAGGCCTGTGAAGCTGAACATGCCGATCTGGTCTGTGATGTGGTTCCAGGTCCCTGGAGTTCCCAGAGACTGGAGCTTGGCTTTAAGCTGAGCCCTCATCAGTAAGACTCTGTCAGCCATTGTCTTCACATTGTCCTTCCTGAATGGTAAAAACAGGAGAGTCCAAAATCAGTCGTAACTTAGTTGGCAATTGAAATGAAATGTCTTGGAAAATGATTATATGATATTTTCCACTGACCACTCAGAAAATAGCTCCGGTGAGTTAAGCGTGACTGCAACAATGCGAGCACCCTGAGACGGTGGGTTGGACCAGGTGGTCCTGACAATCTTCTCCATCTGGGAGAGAACTCTCTTCAGGTTATCTGCATCCCGTGCCACGATTGTCAGGTTACCCACACGCTCATCTGCAAGCAGAAGTGTCATTTAAAAAAAGAGCAAGTTTATGTTTAGTGTCATATCACTGTGATATATTTTCCATAGCCTAAAGCAATTGCCTTTCAGAAAGGTGCTTTGGGGGTTTTGGAAGAAAATACTTTGGAATGCCAAAGTTTTCTTACACCTTAATCTTGCCTTTATGGTAAAATGGAAAAAAAATAAATTAATTGTTAAAGGAAAGCCACAAGAAGTCCTGTTTACAGTTTGCCACAAGCTGTGAATGAGACAGGATACATGAGGAAGAAGGTTTTCTGTTCAGATGAGAAGAAAGTTTAACATTTTGACCTACATGCAAAAACATACTTTATTGTAGAAAACTCAATACCTGATCACATTATCATCACAATAAAACATGGAGTTCATGTGAAACTTTTCCTTTCACGTCACAATTATGCGCAGCTTCTATCAATCATAAAATCCCAATAAAAATGCAATAAGTCTGTGACAAAATGTGGAAAAGAATGAATGCCTTTGTAAAGCATTGTAATTCACTTTTCAAATAGGACATGAGATTTGTTTTACGACTACTATTCTAACTTCGCCCGACCTTTCTCTGTGTACTGACTGGTTACCTACTATAGAGTCCGAAGTTCTTTGAGAAAGACTGAGCACAGAACATTTCAATGCCCATGGAGACAAAGTAGCGGACAGCCCAAGCGTCTTTGTCAAGGTTACCCGAGGCAAATCCCTGATAGGCTGAGTCAAAGAATGCAAACAGTTTTCGCCTCTGGGAAGAAAAACACAAATTATTACCCAATAAAATGTGAAAATGACAGTTCACTGAGTGGTAGTGGATAAATAATGCACTGATTATGTGTATTTCTAAAGCATTATACCATCATGACTTCAGATATTTGCTTCCATTGCCCCTGTGTGGGGTCAGTTCCAGTGGGATTATGGGCACAAGCATGTAGGACAAAGATGGAGCGCTCTGGACAACTCTGCAGGGAAAGACAGCAAAGCAAACTCAAATTAAATATAACAACTCTGAATCTAAGTTTAGTAATATTTACGTGCTTGCCTCCAAGTCCCTGAGGAAACCTGACAAATCGAGACCTCTCTTCTCTGAGTCCCAGTATTTGTATGGGCGCACATCCTCAAAACCAGCACTGCTGAACACGGCGTTGTGATTTTCTGGAAGAAACAGTAAGAACAGGTTTTACACCATAAGTTCTTTTTTACTGCCAAAGCTTCCTGTGGATAAAAGGAGATTAGTTTATTGGTGTTACTCACTAGTCACAGACCACTGATAAGAGGCGATAGCAGTAGGACATTAGTAATTCTCAGAGTACAGATCTGCAAGCCAATCAAATTCTGCAAATAAGGGGCTTGTCTCCAGATCAAGCACCTCCAGTTCTCACTTTAATGTGTGATCCTTTATTGTTCATATGTCAGCATGTGCAGGCATACCCCAAGTAGGTGCGGACACGTAGACGGGTGTTTTAGTGTTGTTGTTCCCATTGTAGAATCGTCTCAAGAACTCTGCACCAATCTTCAATGCACCGGTACCACCAAGACATTGGACACCGCCCACCTGACCAGAATAGCAGGAGACCGTCAAACCACATGTGAAAAGATTGAAAACTGAAAAAAAAAAAAAAAAAAACACACAAATTTCTACAACACAAACCCTGTCCTCCCGAATGGCAGGGCTGTCATCTCCCAGTACGATCTTGGAGGAGGAGGATCTGAACTCAGGGAGACCCAGGATGGGCAGGTACTCATGGTTTAGCCTGTCGTCGTGAACGATAAGCTTCTCCACCTTTTTCACCACCGGTAAAACCCACGGCTTGCCTTCATCGGTCCTGTATGCTTTGGGACACCAAGACATTTATCATTATTTCAGATGAACTAATCAACTGACAAAAGAATAGAATAGAATCTGTACATGTCCCCCAAATGACTGACAAGCAGGTCCAATATTCTTATAATATTAAATGCATGGAAACTTAAAATTTCCACCATTCCATTATCAGCCAATATTGTGTGGCCTATATCAAGTATCCTTGATTCATTTTTTAAGTTTAGTGAAGAATCTAACAGAAGTTGCGACCACATGCTTTCAGCATTAAGAGAGAAAATTTATTCATTTCAGTTACACTCAAAACAGTTACCACTGTTAAAGAAATTTTAAAAATCACTTCAAAACAAACCAGAATAGACAGGAAAATGCTTACAATTTTTATGTTTCATTAGATTCACTTCATGCATGTATTTGTTTTGTTTGGGTTCTTTTTTTTCAGCAAAAGGTGATTAAAACCATGCAGGTAACAGGAACATAATTATGTTTCCTGATGAAACATTTAAAATAATATATAATGTGAATTTAAACTCATCGGGCTTCTAGCAAAGTTACAATTTACACAATTTATTCAATGAAAAACAAAAACCTACATTCAGAGTTGACTAATTAGTTTGTTGAGTTTTTATGTAAAAGCTTGAAAAACTGTATTTTTGTGTGGGACTTTATGTCTTTGAAATTTGTAAGAAATAAATCTGTATTGCTCTAACCAGACTAAGCAATATCCACACATATCCAGTGATATTACTTTAAATTAACATATTACTTTTTTAACAGGTTAACTGGAATTCAGCATTAAGGAATTAATGGTTTTGGTTAGTACAGATAACAAAAACTGAACAGCTTCATGCATGCTGTCCTGAACAGCAGAACAAAGCTGATCCCAGCCCATAACTGTTCCAAGACGCCCTCACATGTGCGTACTTTCATCTCTTGTGTGTTTTTGCCAGGCAAAGTATGAGCAAACACCTGATAAGGAGTGGAACATGTAATAACCTCTTTATCCCAGGAACAGAGATCATCAGCTTACACCATGCTGAGGTTTTTTTTTTCTCATTTTATGCAATGACTTGATAATAAAATAAGTAAATAAAAGTTGCCAAAATTCCAAATTCAATGCTTTAGTTGTTTATTTTCAATTTTGTTTTAACTTTAGTGGTCTATGTCTCCAGTTCTGCAAATAACTCCTCTTGCATGTGGCACCAGACACTGTGTGGCCTACATTTACCAGCTGCGCAGTAGCTTTTGACCATCTGTAGCATTGTGCGTCTTGCACGGGATGGGGATTAAATGACGTCAGCCTCCGGTACTAATCATGGGACTAGGCTGGCCTTGTCCTGCCTGGACAAAGCCACACAATGTTTCTCACACTACTTATTTAAAGGAGGAATTTACTCTTTCAATACTAACACGGGAAACACTTGACTGGGGCGTTTGATCTTCTTTTGTTTTAAAAGAGAAGACATCCCTACAAGTGGCGTGTTCTTGATGACGTTGCAGTAATCCAATCGACCCTGTGTCAGAGACAGAGGTAACTTTATCGAACGCCAGAATAAGGAAGCGAAAGCTGTAGAAATAAAATAAAATTAAAATTAAAGGGGAAGGGAGAGTTATGATTCCCAAAAGAGGCTGCTTGAGCACAATGGGTTTGATTAATCATATACCACCCCTCTTTGGGTTTATTGTTGCTGATCTGATATCGTAGACGCTTCAAATCGTATTTTATATTCATTTATTTCTATCAAGATTTCTCAAAGTTATGTTATAAAACATTTAGCAGTGAAATGCATTCTGACTGCTATTGTAAGAGCTGGGTTAAATATTTCTGTACTAAATAAAAGGAAAAAAAAAATTAAATAAAATTAATGTCATGCCCCTGCCCACTTACAGACGATGTCCCAGGACAGGTAACATAATTTCAGGTCTCAGAATTCAGTGTAACGCCTCATCATTATACCATGCAGCAGATGCCCCTGGAGACCGTTACCATGGTTAACGCTTCACAGCACGCATCTTACCTCCCACTCCGAGGTTCACCTTATTTGGAAACTGGTCGTTATTGAAGTCCTGCGTAAGTTTAAAGACAGCAACGGGGGCTGCTTGCTGCACGTCGCAAAACGCCGACATGTCTCCTTTTAAAGACGGCTCTAGCAGCAGGGAGTTGTCACCTGAGCAGCAAGCTAACTGGATGTGAGGTAACTCTCACCTTCAACTCGGCTTTCAGTGGCGTCACAGTGGGTGTGAGTGGACTAACCAATAGGACTTCGCCAGGAACATGTCGTCAGTGCTTTTTGCCAGGTTAAAGTTCGAAAACGAAAACCACCCGCAGAGTTATTTGTTAACCAATGAACGCCTCCGAGTCATGACTGACAAATCTAAATGCAAATCTCTGTGGTTCAGGTTGTTATTGCAATAAAATTTACTACCACAAGGTGGTGCTAGAACCTTGTGGACTTTGTTTCAGGACGTTAAAACTGAATTGTGGTAAATCATGAAATGAGTAAGAATGCCTTCCAAAAGGTTTTCACACTCCTTGAATGCTGGTCACAACCACAACCCTCTATTGCATAAAATTCGAGTGGAATTTTTACGCAACATAGTGCATGATTGTAAAGTGTGCAGAATAAAGGATTTCTCCTTTATGTATAATTTTTCATATGTCAAAAACTTATGTTTTGTTTTCATCTGAGCCAAGCAGCTTTTCTAAATGTTTTCTGTGTTCAATACTTAGTAAATGATTCAAATGGAACTTCTTCTGACCCTCTTTCAATAAAACTTTCTTCTTTTCACTCTCAAACTTCAGATTTGTTGAGTACAGAACAAATAGCTATGCTGTGTGCATGTTAGTCACATTAGATTTTATTTATGTGTATCAGAGAAAAATGGGGCTGGGAAATAAAAATGCACTCTTGGCTTTTTTTTTTTTTTTAGTTTTTTTTCTTTTAAAAGAAGGCAATCTGTACTTTTCCTTCTGCATATATGCAGAATGTTTTGTTGATCTATTAGATAAGATCTCGCTAACAGACAATGACGTTTCTGAAGTTTTCATTGTGATAAATTGAGACACAATGTGACGAAATATAAAAATGTTCAAGAGATATAAACACTTTATTAAGACCTTGAAGTCCTGCACAGATATTTCAGTGTTTAGACAAAATAACTTATCTTGAGGGGCAAAGGTTATGTGAGATGGCTTAACGTTTTTCAGATGGAGAGACCAGACACCCCATCATAAATGTCAGGTACTTCCCAAGCTGAAAAGACGCAGATAACCGCATGGTCTGGCTGTATATGGCGATTGAGCAACTGCATATAATTCTGTTTCAGTGTGCAAGTATCCTCATCCGTTTTGTCCTGAGGGCCTTGGCTGAGATATGATGTAAACAAACTGGCTCTCTTGTTTTCTCCCCACAGCTGTCTGCAGGAGCTGAAGTGGTTGATAAATGAAGGTCAGACAAGCCAGTTAGATGGAGAGAAATCAGTTTCAAATATGTGTCTTTTAAACAAAAGAACCTATGTAGATATTATTAGAATTCTACATTCTAATAATGAGCAAACAAACACATTATTCCGATGAAGATGTCACAGAAAACATGGTTTAATGATAATACGGAATGCTCTGTAGTTGAAACCAATAAATGTTAAGCAGAATATGATCCTTTTGATTTAAATCTTGTTTAATTTATTACTGCACCATTTCTTTTAGCTCAATGCGTTTTAATTTATGGATTTAGTAGAAGCAGAAGTATTTTAAAGTCCAAGATGGAAAGAAAGAAAAAGATGGAATGAAATCATATTAGGATTTCAATACTGAACTTTTTTTAACCGGTTCTCAATGAGCTATGGTGATTTTTGCACAGTGACTAAGCAACATTGCATCAAAATTGCGACAAACATAGTTTTCACAAACGTAAATACTTGATTTCTTAGTCATAGGGAAAACTCCGAGACTCAAAACAAGCAGGAAAGATGAGATAAAAACAAGGAGAACAGAATGAGTCAGTGAGTAAAAGGGTGCAAGGTGTAATTTTAGTTTCATTTTGTTTTATCAGATATATCAGGTCGCACCCACATACAGTTCCATTATATAATGTGATTCATCCGAAACAATAATGGAATTTGGAGAATTGCCCACAGGTCAGCTGAACAGAATGGTATTGCAACAGAGTTCAGACAGACAGAGAACACAACTTGTTCCCACATTATCCATTTGAAAGCACCATTAGGCCAGATCAGATATGACAGAAGGAGCAAGTAATCAACAAAGAAATGATTAATGTGAATAAGATGTTTCAGGGAAACCAGATAGTGCATATTCTTAATTTTCAGCCCTCTGGGAATTTGCATAGGATTTCACCAAATGACTGACAAGGAGAAGCATGACTCCTAACTTTCAAAGGAAAGTTACAATTTTTAAAGCACATCTCTTATCATTATGAGTGTGAATGGAATGAATCCCTTAGTGCCATTCATCTGAACTTGAACCCAATGGTGCTAATATGGTTCCCCACCCTGAATGCTCTTCTATTGCTTTTCTATGTCCAGTGAGAACAGGTTGTCCCCTTGTGTCTTGCAGACCAGCAGTGTTACCCAGTAAGAAAACTTTACTACCCTCTTGGGTGGAGCTAATACTTGTGGATCACACTGTGGCTAGGTCTTAGAAGCTTAGAATTTATGAATCCTGCTCCCTATTACGGCATCATTAGGGAGAGAGTCACCTCCAGTTGAAACATGCTTAGGTTATGAAGAAAAGTCACTTGTAGATAGCTAGAAGGAAGAAAATGACAAATTTTGGGGATAAGTCAAAGCCAAAACTTAAATCTGAGTTAAATCTGATATGATCCTAAATGTCTCTTTAATCTTCAACTGTGAATGAATTAGAACTATTCCTGCAAAGAAGAAATTGCCAGACCGTTGACACAAACACATGATGGTGACAGAAGTACCATCTCTGTTATATTTAGAGAGTAATTACTTCTTCACTTAAGATTCGGAAAAGATTCATTTTTCAAATATCATTTAAAAGCTACATTCTATATTTACTCATGTTGATATTAAAATGTGATGAATGATCTAAAAGGCAGAAAGTTATCTGTGATATTTTTAAATTCTCATTTTATTTTTTTATTATTATTTTTTTATATACATATTAATGTCACTATTCATGTAAGCAAAACCACTAATATGATTTAAGCCTTACAAACCCGTGGCAAAACATACCAACAAAAGATGTGCAAATAATCCCAGTACTGGTTGCCAAACACCACAGTCACTATTTTCTCTCTCTTTTTATCCTTCAATAGTAGCCGACTCACTTTCTACACAGCCGACCCCACCCCTCCCTCATCTCTTAGCTACACTTTAACAGTAGATGTTTTCATTCTTTACAACCAGGTGAGGTTGTCTTCTATGTTAGCTATCGCTGTCAACCCTGCAATTATGGGATTTGAGCTTCCAGAACAAGGCTTAGGGGCTAGCAGCGGGGTTTGCTGTGCACGCTCTCAGGAGGCCTCAGGGCCACGGGCTGAGCTGTGATGTGAAGTGTGAGCCAGAGCAGGGAGTGACAGGAGTATCCCGTGGCATGACAGTGCCCACGGGGAGAGAGTCTTTCAAATCTAAATCACTGAGTCACTCAGTCAAACACTCAGAGGCACCCTGTGTGCAACATTCGTCTCTGCGCCACAGAGGAAAACAAAATATTAGTGAAAAGAAAGAGCAATACCAATAGGGTTTTGGGTTTTAAGTCACTGTTGCAATGATGGAGTACGACACTAAAAAAACACACAAAGGCAAACATTCAGACACAAGACACTCACATTCCAGCTGTGGTGTCACTGAAACACAAACAAGAGCGTGTGCTCACACAGCGCTGCGCATTCCTGGGTATGAGGGGTAGCTGGAGGGGGGTTCATGCTGCTCACATGTTGCTGCGGCCCCTGTGTCTCTGGGTCACAGAACTGTGGTGAGTGACCACCTTTTTAGCTTCCCGCCTTGTTTGTTTTCAAAGACAGTGTCATCAATTCTCTAACAAGGGACCAGACACAGCAACAACAGAGAGCAGAGGACCTCCCTGCATCGCCCACCAACTGATGGAGCCTGCATGGAGTTAGCAACATCAGTCATCTGTGTGTATGGCAGCATGCCAGCTACTGCATGTGTGCATAATGTCTGTTTGACTTTTGTATGTAAATATCTTTGTTTCGTTCATTTGCTTCATTTGATGTCATGGAACAGCATCACTCCTTTTTATTTTCCATGTACCCTCACATTCACATTTATTAGTGAATGTATGTTTAAAAAAAGTCTATGACAAAAACAATAAGAATATTCTCTTCAAAGTATAAAAATTCCATAATTTACACCTTTTTGGATTTTAGTGATTAAAGACTAAAATATGACTGCAACAGTTGATATTAGTAAAGCAAACTGCAAAAATAAGTTGAAAATCATTGTAATGTGATCATATTAGATTAGAGTTTATTCAGAAGAATGTTAACAATAGTTTCCTAATTGACTTTGTCATTGAACTCTTTGATGTGGCCTTCAAGTTATGAGACTGAGTGGGACGTCAACACAGAAGGCCTACATTGTGCTACTCGGACTGATTGATGTTGTCTTTTGGCTGACTGCTGCAATCCAGTTTCATACAAATATGCAGGCTGAGGCACAAAGACGGGAAGTGGACATTTTGTGTCGGAATGTTTACCTTGAATGTTGTTTTTTCAGTGTTTTTGGAGATGCAAAAGTTGTGAATGGAGTTATTTTTTATTTAATTACTATAAGTGATGTACATCAACACTTAAGAGACAGATATCACTCCCTGCTGCATATAAAAGTCAGAAGTCAAGGACAGGGAGTTACATCCATCCAAACACCCGATCGGCATGAACATTGTTATTGTGGGTCTGACGGCCCTCAGCTGTTTAACAAATGTGGTGATCAAAGCCTCTCAACAGAATCACGTTAATATTTGCAGGGGTTGCCGGTTCGAACCCCTGCTCTGTGGGCCTAAGATGTTGTGTCCTTGGGCAAGCCACTTCACCCACCATGCCTTCTGGTTGTTGTCAGAAAACCTATTGGTGCCAATTATACAGCAGCCTTGCTTTTGTCAGACTACCCCAGAGCAGCTGTGGCTATAATGTAGCTCAATATGATCAGGGTGTGAATTTGTGAATGACTGAATGTAGTGTGAACTGCTTTGGGGTTATCTGGTCTTGATAAATGCCTTGTAAAAGGTAAAAAGTGTAGTAGCCTTATCTTAGGCACCACCCATTTAATCTTAAAATTTCAGAGGTTCTACAACTCTATTTTCTAAACCTTAATACAATGATGATTGACCTGAATCTGCAAAATCAATACAGTATTTGAACAATGTCCTAATAATTTCTCCCAGCCTATCTTTATCAACAGGGCTTTGGAATAGCAGCAGCAGAGGATGGAGTTATTTGGGTTGGGTGTTTCCTCCTAAAACAAAGTCTCACCACCGTATATCACAGATATTACAGCCCTAACAACCCGCCCTTAATGCTCATATATACAAACACACACCTGCTGGGGCGAGGCCGTCTGGGAGAGAATTACAGCAGCCTAATTTATGATACCCCTGGGAGGGCAAAGGGCAAGGGACCCAGACAGTCCTGACCTCACTTCCTCCTCTCAGGGTCTCTGGGTAACACAGAGCACGGGTTCAGTTCACTCTCTCAGTCTTTCAAGTAAACTGCCTAATTAGTGTCTCTTTTTCCCCAACATGGTTATCACAATGAGTCCTGAGGGACTGCTCAAACCTGTGAGCTAGGTCCTAATGTGGAATATATTAGGCACTTTCAAAGCTGATAAGTGGGTGAGAACAAGATTTAGCTAAAATTCAAATCTCGCTCTGGGCTCCCCTCTGGCCTCCTCACTTCCTCCAGAGAGAAGACGCTATCATCCGTCACTTGGTTCAGGCAGAGGCACAATGGAGCAAGCCTGGGTTCTGGCTACTGACACCGTCACATGGCCTGCTGATAAGACTCAACTTCCGGGACCTAAAAGAACTGAGACTTTGCTGATACACAACACTTTGGTCTTTTGCCATATTTACTGATGACCATGAAATAAAGGATAAAGGAAAGTTCAATGTCAATCAGCCATGCTTAGTATGAGGTTTTGCCCCTATAATTATTTTCAAGGACCTTTACACTTAAACGTGGCAATGTTTTTCTTATTCAAGAAGCTGAAAAGGATCTTTCACAGCCTGTGGGATAGTCAAATCATAAGTAATGAGGAGAAGTAATAAGGAGGCCCATATTAACTTTGCAACAGGTATAGAGATCAGCAACTTAGGTGGGAGAATCTGTTGACAGGACTGCTACTAGTGGTTCACCCAACAAATCTAGCCTTTATAAAGGAATGGTGAGATGAAACATGTCAGAATTCCAGCTTGCTACAGTGAGGGACATAACAAACATGTGAAAGAAGGTAATCTAGTCAGGTGAGATTAGAAAATAACTAAATGAATCAAACTTTTTGGCCTACAGCAAAAATGTTGCATGAGAAGGAAAAGGTTAAGCTGAACATCACCCTAATCTCATCAACCCCATGGTTAAACATTGTGTGTTACTATACAGCCAGAGCTATAATGGGATGATCAGCAAGGTAAAACTGTGGTCCTGGGTGGTCAGAGGCCTACAACTGAAAGTTGCCTCGCCCTGTCTAAAACCACAATCAAATGTCTGAATTGCATTCTCATTTTACAGATTTTATAGAGATTTATTTAGAGCGTTTTCACGTGTATAAAGCTCACACATTTAAAAGTTGTGGAGCACAAACCACCTGAGGACTGGCATTTTTCCTCAGTGGTTTAGATCACAGCTCATTTAGGTTTGAGAATGGCCAAGTCAAAGTCATCAAGATTTAATTAACAATATTTGGTAAGAATGGAAAATTACAACAGAAACTCTCCCTCTCTGAGGACAGAGGTTGAACTGTTTAGAAAAGAGTTTCGGCTGGACTCAGGCAAATGCAAGATTTACTGGGGGTTTCTTACACTTCACAATAAAATTTTTGATTCTAAAATTATGATTTTTTTTTTATAAAGTGGTTTACATGTTTTTTGCAAAGCACTGCATGAAGTCTGTAGCTGCAAACCATAAGCAGAGGTCTCATTGCAATCACTTTCAAGTCATCTTCTCACTTCCATTCTCAGCTCAGGGGTTTTCTGTCTTGAAAGAGTGACTCTAAATCTCTCAGAGGATTGGTTTCTGCCCCTGTACTGGTATGACTATCCACCTGCCACTCTGAGGCAAAGAGCTTTTAGGTCTCCAGAGATAAGGGGAGGCAAGAATAGACACGTTCATCAATACCTGCCAAAGCAACTTCTTAGGAGATGAAAATCTTAACAGAAAATGCGTATCACATCGACCGTTTTTGAAAAGGTCGCTTTAATTTCTCCTTGAGGTTGTTATTCTCACACCTTTGTATTGGGCCGGGTGACCTTTGCTGCGGGTCTAACCTTACCCGCCTTATCGCGCTGATTCTGGGATGAAGATGATGTATTGGGGGAGACGCACTCAGCACCAAGAAGCTCCTTGACACTCTCTGAGAGTCTGGGTTTTGTTACAGGCAGGAAACAGACTCTTCCGCTCCGTAAACACGCGCCTGTGCTTGGCCACTTTTGGGCTGCCGGTGGCACGCGAAGACCGCTGGCGATGATGAGGATGATGATGATGGTCAGTGGAGCGGCTGCGCGCATAGGCGTTTAAGGCTGAAAGCTAAGTGAGCTAATAACGTAAGAATGAGTGACTTTTCAGCCTCCAAGCTATGTTTACGCCCTGATTCCAGACACCGCGTAAAAGCACGCAAAGAGCTCATACTTAGAATAAATCGCCATAATATCGGTTATTTCTCCTGTCTATTTACAATTTCATTCATTTCACACCAACATAAACGTTGGATCTACAAGAGATGCTGTGCTACCGTCATAATCCAAGCATACAACCACAGGAGCACATTTCAATGGAGAAAATTTAAATTCCCTCTGCTTATCATTCCCTTTGTAAATAGCCCGATTCAAATTCTCTAAAAGAAGAGAAGAGAAGACAGTGCTCTAATCTAAACAGCGCCCTGCTGATGGGGAGCGGATGAGATTATGTGGACATTCTCTTCTTTTCTTTCCACACAGTTGAAGGCCCTCAGACCCTGGCGCCTGCACTTGGCCACAGATAGAGAGTGGTGTCCTGTTTCATCACACAAGGCCTTTTTCAGAAAAAACAAGAATACTATCAGCTTTATTATTATTACTATTACTATTATTTTATTATTATTATTATTATTATTATTATTATTATTATTATTATTATTATTATTATTATTATTATTATTATTATTATTAGTCGTAGTAGTGGTGGCACTAATTTCTATTTCAAAACTATGAGTATTGCGAATGTATGGCATAATGTGAAACAACAAACCCAATACTAACAGCGAACCAAACAAAGGCAACAAATGTTTTTGTGTTGTAGGTTTATTGCAGGCCCAAACTGCAGACATGAATTCGGCATGTCCATGATATGTGATTTAATAAAACGCAGAAAACACTCACGGGAAAGGATAACCGGATAACGGAACCGCAGGGGGGAAGGACCATTTCATGGAGTATAACGGAGGAGCAAAGCAAGCCGGAGAGCTTAAATGCAAAGGAGAGGCGGAAGAGACAAAAGAACCAGCAGAGCTAGTCAGGAGGGAATAGCGCACAGCTGAGGGAGAAATCAGACAGAGGGAAAAGAGGTGATGAGTAATAGCTGTGCAGGAACGTAAGCTGACGGAAGATTGGCTTGGAACTCATTTAAATTAAACAGAAAATTCAATAATCCGAGGAAACTATCGGTCCAAAACTCAAGTGAAAGCAAAAAATGAACAACACAAGGGGGAAATGGCAAGATGTAAATAAATAAATAAACAACGCACAAGAAAATGATCAAAACAGAAACACGGATGAACACCGTCAAACACACTCAAAACTCGGTGAGGCTGAGGCAGGATTTTTATCCTCTGTACTGACAGGGACAAACAGCCGGTCAGTCAGTCCCAGACCAACACAGAGACATGCAGACACAAACACACACATACTCAGACTTAAGGCATAATTATCTTATTTATTTATTTATTTATTTATTTATTTATTTGTTTATTTGTTTGTTTGTTAGTATAGTATTGCTTTTCGTGTCGTAGATGAAGCAGGTCGAGACTTAAAATAAAAGCAATATACAAACAATAAAAATAAGAAATAATTGCAATTATATGGTATTGAATATTCATCGGGAAGTTCTCACTGAGCAGCTATTATTTAAACGTTTAACACATCTCACTTTGAAAGTATTGCGAAACAGGATGAAGAAGGATGAGCCATATGCTGAACATCTGACCCACTAATCTTTTTCCCTTAGAACGTTCTTTCTCGCTCTTTGTTTCGCATCGGTTTTAATCAGACATTTCAATACAGACGCATAAAATACTACATGAACAACAGAAGCGTAACCGTGGCTCTTCAATCTGATTTGAAGTTCTCAGCACAACAGTTATAATTCAAGCAATGTGTCACAGAGCTGGCAAATTCCAAGATTATCATTTAAAACTCTAAGATCTCACTTAAAGTCAGACAAGTTGAATCGGGAAAAGAAGCAATAGATTCGTTCTGCGGCAAGTAAAACCAGAGTTGAATACATTTTCCTCTGCCTAAATAAACATTTTCTCCGACCGAGATAATTAATGTCTATTTTTAACAGCCCATTAAAAAATACATCTTAGATAAGTTTTTTTTTTTTTTTTTCTAGTTTTACTTTATATATAAAATGTATTATGTGATTTATCTTTTAGTGCGCATATAAAAGGAAAACATCATGTGGCCAAAATTTTTCAGAAACCGAACCTGCAATGTGCGGAGTCTCATAGAAGTAATTGAATTAGGATCCTAAACGTCCTCCTGGTTTGCATCTGGTTTACCGCATGCAGATAGATTATCTCAGTCATGATTTTCTGCGGCAGGAAATGAAGGTATTGCTTATCTTAAAGCCACCAAGGTGACGATGGGAAGAGCTGCGGTGATTGTTGGGCCAAACAGCAAAAAGACTTTGATCAAAATGCATTTACAGCACAAATAGCTATGAAAAGGAGGGTGTTAAGTTAAAAAACAAAAACAAAACAAAAAAAAAATATTTTTCTTTGTGAAAGTGTTGAATTATTTTCCAAACTAAAATAAGTTATCAGATAAATGCTTACTGGTGTGAGAAAACAAGATGCGTAAAACGTCCTTACCTTTCACACCTATAGCAGCCCGAGAAGAGTCGTTGATGTCAATAAAATGTCATAAATTAGGAATCACTCACTGACGCAGGGAAACATGTACAGAAGGTCCTGGAGTCCCTCCCCCGCTGCGGAGCGTCACTGAAAGAGAGAGGACAGCATCTTGGCTGACCCAGCTCTTTCTCCAGATAACTGAATGTTAGCCAGCCAAACAGGACCGACCTCTCTCGTTTTCCGTGTGAGCCCTCAAGCCACAGGCGCACAGCCCGTGGAGAGGCATGTCACAGCTGAAAGACAGCCAACCCTCCCTGATCTGCGTGGAAAGGCAGCAGAGCGCGACCATTTTCCAGCTTTACGCACGGGCTGTTAACCTTCTTTATTCGCAAGCCTGATAGAAATCGGATCACTTTCTGGGCTTTGTGGCGCTTTTTAAAATTACCTATATGATAATCATGATTCCCAGTCCAGCTGTAGCTGCGTCCACCACGCCCTTTTCCGTGAAGGACATTCTAAAGCTGGAGCTGCAGCAACAGTCTCAGCAGCAACAGCTTCAGCTGATCTCCTGCTTCGGCCTCTCCGGCGCGCTGGCACAGCCGGGATCCTTCCCAAACAAGCCGTTCGGCTCTCACTCGCCGCCCTCCTGCATGCTGGCGGGCAGGGACAGCCCCAGCCCTATCAGCTCCTGCCTGTCGGAGAGCGAGGAGAGGATGTCGTACCTTAGCGCGCTGAGCGTTCAGGACCGACTGACGGAGTCCGGATTGACCGCGGATGTGTTCGGAGACACGGCACAAATACATTCCGTAGACCCGCACATGCAGAGCGAACAGGAGGAGCATGACGGCAGTGAGTGGCAAACTGAACGGTTATCATAATTGCATGAGCTATTTGGCAATGTGAGCTGCATCGCAGTGCCCTATTTATGTAAATACATAAATAGGCCATAAGATGACATTTGCAAACTTGCAAAGCGCACAAGCTAACATAATATGTGCTGCAAATGCTCCCAGAAGTGTGAGCGTTTTCTCCGAGACTAAACAGAGTCATCAACTATATTTACTTGATGATTAAAATATAATCATCAACTTTTATATTTGAACCGTTTATGTAAGAATACATAAACGGTGCAAAGGTCAGGATTTTTGATGGAATTTGTGCATAATAACAAATAATGCTTGATAGCTTTTATAATCATTTGAGTCTACGTATAGCCTAGTAATAACCGTATATGAAGCTCGGGCAACAATTAAAAAATACGCGCATTTACCTGACTAAACATGAACAGGTTCTGAGTTTGCAAAGGTCTTGAATTTTATGTTTGACTTTTTCCACAAGCGAATTTAACGTTTTAATATTTACTTTTCATTTTCTACTTTAATACCTATTGGATTTTTAGAAACACAAACTATTAATAAATAAATGAAATGAAATATTAGTGATGCTTTATTTTACTAAACACTAATTTAAGAAATTTAGGTAATGAGGCTATGTGATTACGTGGTTAATTCAGTTCAGTTATTTAGCGCAAATTGTGACATTTTGCAGGACAAATAGATCAATTCATATTAAAAAAATACAGGTAGATCTTTCAAATATAATACAATCACTTACACATATTCAATTCAGTTTAATTCACTTTGTTTACATAGAATCACTTTACATTTATTTATTTTCTTAACAGACAGCTGTGGTGCTCTGAGAGGCGAGTGTGGAGAGGACACAGAGTCAGAGAAGCCCGTCACCAAGCAGCAGAGGACCAGGAGGAAGCCCCGCGTCCTTTTCTCCCAGGCCCAGGTGTTCGAGCTGGAGCGGCGCTTCAAGCAGCAGCGCTACCTGTCCGCCCCAGAGAGGGAGCACCTGGCCAGTTCCCTGAAGCTCACCTCCACCCAGGTCAAGATCTGGTTCCAGAACAGGAGGTACAAATGCAAGAGGCAGCGACAAGACAAGACGCTTGAGATCGCGGGGCACCACCATCACCACCATCATCTTCACCATCCGCCACCGCCGCGGAGGGTGGCGGTGCCAGTCCTGGTCCGGGACGGGAGGCCTTGTCTGGCCGGATCGCAGAACTATAACAATCCTTACACAGTAGCAGCTCCGAATCCTTACAGTTACAACTACCCGGCCTACAGCTACAACAACTCTGTGTACAATAACACATACTCTTGTACTTATTCTAGTTTGCCCGCTCTTCCACCGAGCAACAGTGCTCCGAATGCGTTCATGAACATGAATTTGGGAAATCTGGGCGCGCAGACGCAAAGCCAGGCTCCTCAAGGACCCGTGATCCCACCCTGCCAGGGAACCCTGCAAGGCATCCGGGCATGGTAGCTGGGACAGGCTTCAATGGATGAATGAATGAATGAATGAATGGACTCAAGATTACAATCATGATAACTATATGATGGCTTTAAGTAGGGGTAGCGTATGAAGTAACCATAAACCACAGACTGGGATGACAATGACAATATCCAAGATTCATTTCTTTAGATCTACTTGGACTGTTCGCAGTGCTAGAATATGGATGTGAAGAGATCCTAAAATAACAGAAACTGATTTGTGCATTTCTGAATTAGAATTAGCTTTTAAATAATTAAATCTGGAGTTTAGTCAATTCAATGTTGGATGAAGAGGAAGGGGCCTGCTTCAATGGAGCCATAACAAAACCACAAGTCATTGCAAGCGCTTAGTGCGTCCTCAGAAAGAAGTATTATGTTGGGATTTTTACTACTCGTGTACAGCTTTACTTGTGTTTAATACTGTTTTTGTTTTTCTTTATATGAATGATGCTGAAAGTCTATAAATGCAATAAAACTGGCGATTAACAGGATCGAGTCTGCGATCAAGTGACTAAGTATTAATATGAGAAAAATCGATGGTGACGGAGTGAAGAAACAAACCAGACAAAAAGCACAACTTGACTTAGTGTCTGTCTCTTTCTGTGCCTAATGGGACGCTGTCTATTCAGATTACCTCTCTAAAAATGTTGTCCGGTGAGTTTTATTCCAACATTTTTCAAAGTTTCAAACAATTTCTCAAGCAAAAAGAAAAAAAAAAAAACATTATTTTTTTTCCCCCCCTGTGAGAAAGTCTGAGACAAGAACCAGAAACAGAGAAAATTTAAAAGGGAGCTTACGTCCGGTCAGGATTCAGAGATGGACATTAACCAGACAGCCGGTATCATCGGAACACACACAGCTTGTAAACCATCAGAGCTCACAATACCGCTGGGAAATAAAAAAAAATAAAAATAAAATAAATACTTATATTGATACTACTACAACATAATAATAATAATAATAATAATAATAATAATAATAATAATAATAATAATAATAATAATAATAATAATAATAATAATAAATCAAATTTTCAGTTAATTTAAGCTTGATGCATCACACGTCCAAAGCACAAACACACACAACTATAAACGCGCCCACCCTGCTGGAGATGGACTTCAGTAAATACCTTTACCTACAAGGCATGGCGGAACGCTCAGACGCTATTAATGGAGATGAATGGCAAAGTAAACAGAGTGTTTGTCTCTTCTGATAGCCTCCCTGGTCACTTCCTCTGGCTACTGCTCTGCCGGTTTAGGACATACCTGGTGTCAGCTCTAAGTGCTGCAGAGTCACTAGTGTAAATAGAGCTGGCGACAGGACGGCGATGCCTGAGGACGCAGCGGGCTGAGCCACCAGCGCTCTGAAAGGCAGGCGCCCGCGATCGCTATCGCGCGTGCTTCCAAAGATAGCTGCTCATCGCGGAGCTGGAAGCTCGCGGAGTTTCCCAAAACAGACAAGGTCTCCAATGGCAACCACTCAAGGACCTTAGGGGGAGAGAAAAAAACAAGAACCACAGTCCAGGAGAGGAAAACAAACGCGTCCAGACGGAAGATGAATGATGGGAGTTCTGGCTGTACAGAAAGATTTGCTTCCCACATTTGGCCTGGATACACTTTTAAAGTAAATATTGTTGTGACTTAAATGCTATAGAATAAAAAAAAGGTGCAGAATTTGATTTTTACAAAACTTAACACTAAATTAACTTGCAACTGGAAGAGAAAGTCGGACTTTCAAATGTGGACAAGCTAACTGAAAATAGACAGCTAGCTACAGCAATTCAAAATTGAAATTTTAGGGTAGTTTACGCTGCAAATTGTGAGGTGGTGACTGAAAATCAGAGAAATGCTTAGTTTCAAAATAATGTCCTTGATATTGTCATGAAATGTTCAGCAAATATCTCTGTTTTGCCATTTGTTGTTTGTTCAAATAAAAGTCATGGTGGTCCTGTTTGCTTCTACTGAATGTAATCCGTTCTCAATATGTACTGCCTAAACAAAACACAGTTTGGATTCGGTTTTATTTTCAAGTTAAACATTATAGTATTGCTTCTCGCATCATTTTCAACGAATCTGTATTTTGGCCTAGTAGAGCCAAAATACAGATGGTAGCACGTAGAGATAATTGAAAATATTATCTCTATGTGCAGATGTGAAAACAACAGATAGTTTAGTAGAGTTTTTTTTCTTTTTAATTGTGTAGCAGATAAATCAAACCTGACTTTTTAGAACCAAAATGTAGACCCCAGGCAAGTTATTAATGAGAATATAAAAAAGCAGATAAGGAATGTTGTGCTGGGTATGTTTACATTATGTTATCATTGTAAATTCTGGAGTGAAGCAAATGAAAAATGAATACAGTTTGATTGATGATCATTTTGATTCAGTCATTGGCTATTCTGACTTATTGTGCCCAGTGTTAGATAAAATTATATGAAGAGTGACAAATATATCATTAAACATTAGGAGCTATCATAATGAAGCTGAGAAAGTTTCTGTTGTTGCAAAAAGATTTAGCTTAGCAACAGATGACACTAAAGATGACCTTAAACTGAGATTTGTAATCTCAGCTGCCAATAAGACTCAACACCTTGAGTCTTATAAAGTTTTACAAGCCAACTAACCAGAATAGATTTCAAAAGTCTGGCTGCAGTTTTAAGTAGTTTTTTAAAATCAAGCATACTCCTTAATTCTGAAACTATTAATGCCAAAGAATGGCACATCTTAGCTGTGATTGTCAAGGAAATTGTTCACACGATGCAATGTTGGAATAGATTTAAGGACTTTATTTCTGGCTCAGTTATATCATATGCCTGAATTTTCTGGTGTATTGTGTTGTGAGGTAATTTGTCTTTAATTATTTATATTTTCATGTATTTGCTTGTATAAATTAATTTGCTAAATGCTTGGTATTATGTTGTTAATAAACTGTGGATTTGATTGATAAAATATAGATACATGAGTAAGTGGGAGTAAGTGCATTACGGCTGCTAAATGTACATAATTTATACTAATATTGATTGGAATATACCCAAATAAAATGCATGCGAATTTCTACTCTGACTTTATTGGCTAAATATGAACAGTTTGTTTAATCGGTGCAAATGATCACAAGCTGCACTGTGCATTTCAAAATGACATATTATCTTTTTTGCATCTTTAGCATTAGAAACAGAGAGCTAGCTTCCTCAAAGAGAAATCTACTATTCAAAAATAATTATGAGAGTTCAGTGGGATTGAACTGGCAGCCAAAGTGGACGTAGAGTGATGCATTCTAGGTGGAGAATATGTTAATTGCGACTGCATGCCACGAAACCACCAAAAGGATCACTCTAGACAGAACAGTTTTGCATGGTGAGTGAAGTTGTCGGCTAACTGTTTAACCATCTTTGCTTTATTAACTTAGAAGGTTTGAAATTACGACAGTGCCTCAAAAAAAAAAAAAAAAAAAAAAAAAATCCATAATATCCCTCTGACGTGTTGTGACACCCCGAGCAGGTCTGGCTCTGTGGAAAGCAGAGAGATTTATCTGGAAGAACACAAAGACCCAGGGAGTAGACAGATCTCTGCATCTGTCATCACATCTCCTTAACTTGGAGCTGGGCTTGCTGATTGCGTAATAGCCTTTCTGTCCATTTGGGTGGGGGCTGTTATCACTTATTTTTATTTGCACTTAGCTTGGAAGCCAATAATCTCTCCCACATGGCGGCGCTACAATCGCTCATTTGAGCTTAATGGATGACTAATTTTATTGACAAGCAAAAATAAATAGGTTCAAAAATCAGGTTTATGTCAAGTTATTTACATTATGTACATTAATGGATGGGGCGCCTATTTATTGAGATATTTTATTTATATTTTGCACTCAAATAAAGCTACTCTGTTTCACAAGAATAGTGTGCAAAGTGTGCTTTGTCTTTGTTGAAGGTCCGCTTCAGTTTATTTTATTTTCATATTTTTTTTATTACATCATTTTGAGATTTTCGGGTAGTTGAAATGGCCGTTTTTGCTCATTGAATTTTGTGAGCAAAGATTTTGAGAAGTGACTCTTGATATACTTACATTTAAACTGAATCAGTAAGATACAGCTAACTGAACAGAACGGAAGTCGTTCTTACAATTTCTCAAACGTGGAATCACTTTTCTTCTGTGCAAGCTGCACCGAGGTTGTAACGGGGCGGCGCTAATGAGGGGGCAGGAGGAGAAAACCTATCGCGTTTTCACTAAAGCTCTTATCGAGGAGAGTTAAACTCTTGGCAGTTTCTTGCACAGACTTCTCATTAAGGGACTGGACTCGTTTGTCGGCAAATAAATGAAAGCAACAGAAAGGCATCTGATCGAGAGGCGTGCTTTGGAGCTGCTTATGACTTGATGCCTCCATGAGCTGCAGAGCAGAGTTTGAACACAGTTTCTTGTGGTCTTCCAGTGCATCATGACGTCGAGGTTTTCAGCCTTCTTAATCAAAGACATTCTTACCGGCCTGGAGGCTCCCTGTGGGAATCCGGGCAACACAGCCGCAGAGGAGCTTTGCGCACTTGCGCGCAATTTACGCGCGGGCTTTGATAACGCCCTTCAGAAAAGACTTTCTCCTGGTAAACGCGTGTCTGAAAGCCACCGATCCGGCACCGACAAGGAAGAAGGAGGGGCTGAGATTCAGTTCAGAGAAGGTAAGGTTTTCATTTGTAAGGAAAAAAAAAGCAAACAAAAAAAACCCATTTATTTAAATTTCACAATTTTAATTTTTAACTGTGGCGTTGTACCTAAATCATGTCTGAAAAATGACTAAAATGAAATAAACTTTAAAAAGACGGGGAAAATACGCTATGTATTTGGTATTTGTCTTATTAGAGGGGCAAGTTTGTACAATTGTTTCGGCTAAATATACGACCATATAAAGTGCTTATTTGTTAATTGTAAAAGAGCCAACTTTTTTTCAGCTTATCTTAAATAATCAAATGTCAATGGAGAATATTTTAAAACAAAATTTCTTGACAAGTCATTTTAAGCTTAATGTAATGGATTTATTTTTTTTATTATTATAAATTTTTTTGGAGTAGGTTGTGTTGCTTTTAAATGTCTTGACATGATGGAAACCCGTTCGGAATCCGTCTGGTTGTGATGGTGTAAATGACATTTAAGATTAATTTTCTTCATTGATTTTCAGTTCCACATCGTGTCATATATTGGCTTTATTCGGCTTAATAAAGAGGGGGGAAAAAACTTTAATAATTGACTTATTGTTGCCAGGTACCGCAGAGCGCGCAGGCATGCAGTATGTGGAGCAGAATAAGCGGCAAAGGAACCAGGTGGACGCAGGACTGAAGGAGTTTCACCACCACGGCGGGGAGACATCCAGCTGTTCCCCCGAGGAGCGCCACTGCGCCGCTGCGAAGAAGCGCTCCAGAGCGGCTTTCTCCCACGAGCAGGTCCACGAGCTGGAGCGCCGTTTCAGCGCCCAGAGGTACCTCTCTGGTCCCGAGCGGGCAGACCTGGCATGCGCCTTGAAACTCACAGAGACACAGGTGAAAATCTGGTTCCAGAACCGGAGATACAAAACGAAACGGCGCCAGCTGGCCACTGAGCTGGCGGCGCTCAGCTCACCAAAGACCGTGGCGGTTAAAGTGCTGGTGAGGAATGAGCAAAAGCAGTGGATTCCGGGCAGTGGAGCCCACCTTCCCACGACTGTGCCACTGTACCACGGCTGTCAGTACCAGCATTACCTACACCAATGCTACCAGCCCTACAGCACTGAACGTTCTAATGTTTGTGTGTCTTGCAAAGTTCACATGTGAATCTTTGTAGAAAATCCTTTTTACGCCCTTCTGCAAAAATCAATTACTTAATAATAATAATAATAATAATAATAATAATAATAATAATAATAATAATAATAATAATAATAATAATAATAATAATAGAAAGTGAACACTTGAAAGACATTATGAAAATAAACGTAATGGAGAAAAATATTTTAGGTGCTTTTTTCAAAGTTAGACACTTTCTTTAGGATCTCTAAGATTTAATTTTGAAATCATTTGAGTTGCACACAGCTCATGGGAAATAATTATGTATTTTTATTTTTGCTGTAGGAGTAACTCTCCAAAATTTGGGAGAGCAGAAAAACTTCACCCCCTTTTATTTCCTCAAACCCTTGCTGAATTGATTCCAAAGACGGTACAAAAATATTTTGTTCCACCATAAATAAATATTCTACTTCTCCGCTATTTTATTCTCTACTGTATATTTGAATATTTCATTTTTCCTATTCCCTTAAAGAAAAAAACAAGCAGACAGCAAGCTTGTGATTCACGTTTTATTTGTTTTTGGATTGTACAAATAAACTTTGGGAAGAGTTTGCTGAGATTTAAACCAGGAGTGGGTCTCTGGTGCCTCTAGCGGTCATTGGACGGAAAGCGGATTGCAGTCTGGACAAGTCACCAGTCCATCATAAGTTAATACAAAAACAAACCTCCATGCGCAGACCAGCTCTGCTCCAAGAGCAGATTAGAGTGACGGAGCAGCCTTAGCTGTGAGAGGAAGCCTGAGTACCCAGAGAGAACCCACTCACCAGAACAATGTACAAACTCCATGCAGAAAGACCCAATTCATACCTAGGACTCTTTTGATGCAATTCAGCAGTGCTAAGAACTGCCAACAAATAGCCTACCTCAAAATATATGAGAAAAAAAAGAGTCATATTGTCTTCACATGTAACAGTTTCTGAAGTTTATTCTCAGCATGTAGTTTGCATTTTTATGTTTTATGTTCTCACTGCAGCAGCTTCTACAATCCTCCATAAATCACCTGAGTACGATTTCTAAACCTACTATGAGTAAAAATCTTACCTTTATGAGTGAAATCTAGTGAGCATCTGCCACTAATGTAGTTGTTGATTTTCCTCATGGGGCATATTTAATGATCATTAAAACGTCATGAACACCAACATTAACATCAACATTTTGTTGAAGGGGTTTTGTGCCTTATGAAATATTTAATCAGTAAGGACTGAAATTATTTTTGTTGTCTGTGTGATTTGTTTTTGCATCTAAAATGCTGTTTTTAGGATTTTAACACTTCAGTTATATGTCTTTGAGCTAAATGGAGTATGTTGTGTAGTTCTTTTCCCAGTTGTGGATGAATGAGTGAGAGAGGGCAAATGAACCATGAAGATGTTGTACCATCCAACCTCCCCCCCATACAGGGAAGCACACATTAATCACTGTTTTACTGACAGGAAAACACCCTCATGTTGAAGGAATTGGCGCAAAAAAAACAAAAAAAACAAAACCATAATTCCTACTCAAGTGGAAGAGTGTATTCATAGCTAAACCTTGTGCCCAGACTGTTGACATGCTGTGACATTAAAATGCTTTGATGTAAAACAGAACCTATGGCTCCTTTTATCCCAACTTATAAAACCTATATTAAAATAAAAAAAAATAATAATAAATTGTACATATCCATAAAAAATAAAAGAAAGCAAACACTCAATAATGTATCACTGTGAAGTGGAAGATTACGGATAGTTTTTGTGATGTTTTGCAAAAGAAAAACAATAAAATGTGGAGTATATTTGCACATTAGATTATTTTTATAATCTAATGTGCAATAATGCAACAATGTGCAATATTTGTTTATCTTTAGATAAACAAATATTGTCCAAACTGTACCGATGCAAAACTCAACGAAAGTAATACATTTTCATAAAAACTGTTTTGTGAAATATTTCAAAGTGATGTAGTAAAGCAAGCATGTTTAAAATAAGCAATAACATATTTGTTTACAAATTTATGTATTAGGTGCTGTTGCCATTCAGATTCTCCGGTTGTCAGAGTGGAGGGGTGGGTGGGATTTTACAATGGGGGAGCTGGGGGCGGGGACTCATGCCACTATGTATGTTTCATTAAAAACATACATAAATTGTTGCTTTTATTCTTTCATGCATATTTGAGAAATCACTGACTCTTTTGTGGCATCCATTAGGGTGTGAGCTCCCTTTCACCACATCTCCCTCACTCAGCTCCCCCAGACTAGCGTTAGCAGCAATTAGCAGACACCTGGTGGAACTGTGAGTCTGCTGAGCTTCTAATACAAACTACTATGTACAACGCTTCTAAGAACTGTTGCAAATTTCTTTTAAGTCATATTTGATACATATGGCAATTTTAAAACAAGTGAAGGTAACATAGTCACTTGGTTGTGATTCAAAATGGCACTATGAGCCAGGAAAATATTTAATACTGGCCCTTTACACAGCTGGTTGGGGGAGAGAACTTTCATGATGCAACACCAGGAGGGGGAAGAATCCATCAAACTGCTGGGAGCTGGACACTTCACTCTTGTTTTAGTTTTAACATTTAGCCTCCTCCTATGCTCCTTGGTATAGATGAAGCTGTTTGTTCAATAATGTTCTCTAAGAAACATCTGAGACTTTCACAGAACAAATGTTACTTTTAGATTAAATGCTATGCGTGTGGCTTTCTGATGGCAGTTACTTATACTGCATTTTATTACAGGGTATTAGAATCAAGAGAGGCTGAATAAAAATGCATCACAAACTTCTTGGGGGTTTTGGCTTAAAAAGATGATGAAATATTGTGTAACCTTTCTCCATATTACAATTATGCACTAATTTACATTAGTTATAAAATCACAATGAAATGCACTAGATTTTGTTAAACATGACAAAAATCCCAAAAAGTTTGTGGGGTAAAAATGAGCAAACCATTTAAAGCACACATTCCTCTACAGTTTTTGCAATCGTGGATATAAAAAGTGTTTCTATGTAAGTGTTTTAGTTATTACAGTAATGCAAAAGAGAAATGGATCGTGTGTGAGTGCAGTTTGTCAACCTGTCACTGAAGAATTAACTCCAACATGATATTTTGCAACACTTTGCATGCAGACAGAGTTTGTTTTTAGAGTGACATTATTAGTCTGCTTTTAAAAGCAGCAGGGCATGGAAGGTCGTGGACTTTAATTTGTTTCACATTTCACGTCTTCTGCTTTGCTTGCCATTTTACTTTTACTCACTCTTTTGATTAAGCAAAATAAGCAAGCATACTTGTTCTGGTTTAATATTGAATATACTAAACCTATGAGCTCAATCTACACCATTTGTGTAGCTATGACACAGGTAAAAATGCATCTGGATGTTGGAAGAGTTAGATAAGACTAGGCAGATTCAAATTTTCCTTCCATCTGACTCTGTGCTGTCTATGTTTATTTTAACTTTGGTTTAGCTGAAACAATAAAATCTAGGTCGTTAGGCTAAAGAAAATATGACTATGCACATAAAAACATGCATTATACTATGAACACAAACAATCCCAAAGCTCGTACCACAATCTAACCTCTTTTTCTTTAGTTATAAAGCAAGAAGACCCAATACCCTTTTGCAGTAAGAACTAAAAGAAACAATTTCCTGATTATGCAATATTTTTTTTATTGGTAGTTTTTTGTTATAGAATGTTGCTTTGTGACACGAACACAAAGCAACTGTATTTTGATTTTTGGAATCAAAATGCAGACAGTAATTATGTTTGTTGTCATACTTTTTTCTCCATGCATGACATATGCTTGTCCTCTGGACCAATGCCATTATTCAAATGCACTTTCAGCTTACAAACACAGCTCTCACTTGGTTAATATCAGATTGCACAAACATTGTGAATATATTTGCATGCTGAAAGTCTGAAGAACTTCCACAACCTTTAATAATTACTTCCTTTCTGTTCTGGAAAGTAAGTTATGATGAGGGGAGAAAGATAAATAAGGACAGAGGGAAATTGATTCTTTATAACCAAGGCAGAAAAAATGGGAAAAGAGCAAGTGTTCATTTAATAACTGGTCATGAATCCTTTTGGTGTTTGTTCGTATGTCACAGAGTTGAATCACTGAGCTGTAGGTTTAATCTCAGTTCAGGCATCTCTGATGAATCACCAAGGTAATCCCCACCTTTTTCTGCATAAATATGTCTATTGAGCTTCACTTAATCTAATCTTCTGCTTATAAAACTGAGTAGTTGTATAACTTCAATTCCAGTTGGTCTTGTTAAATTTCACCACATCCATCAGAGGTCACCCCCATGTAAACACCAACTGCCTCTACACAGGAATGTGCTTCACAAGGAATCCTAAAAAACAAAGCAAAAAAACCCACCTTGCTTTTGTTCATAAATGTGTCTTGCTCATGTGTCTTTCCTGAGCTGTTAATTATTTTTTTTAGCATACTCATGAAGCAGAGGGCAACTGTCTGCTCCATTGAATTCTCAACACCAGGTTGAGCAACTTACATAACACAACATGTATTAAAAGGTTAGAACAATGAATATTGAAGCCAGCAGAGACAAGTAATATCCTGCTGTCTTTGTGTTTCTGAAGATTTCTCAGTTGAGATAAAGGTCTGCAGGGTGGGGCAGTCTCTCTGCTCTGCAACGCAGGAATGGAGGTCTCCACCTAATCCACGCTTGGCTGTTCTTTCAAGATACACATCTATTGACTGAGTATCCTCACATGTCACCTGGGCAGCAGCAGTGACTCATTTCTGATGCTCTTATTGTTGCAGGAATAATGTCTTCGAGACACTGGTTGATTTAAGTGCAGTTTCCCCACACAATGGCCCGGCCGAGGCCACTGACCTAAATTAATAGACTTAGAGCTCATGTGACACAGTGGGAGCGTCAAGTCTGTCACAAAAAGACCAAAACTATGACTAATTATTAATCAGAACTTTAACCTGGATATTTTATGGGTGTATGTGGTGCAGCAGTGTGTGTTTCTGTTGTTTCCGTTCTGACCTCTGCGGACGCAGGTCAAGTCTCAGGACAGAGAGGGGTCACGGCTGATGCCTCTATTTAAAGATGGAGCTACATCCTTTCGACCCTCGCTTACATGCACACACACGCACACATTACAAATAATCCCACCCAGACAACTCTCCAGGCTAGTCCTAGAAACTATTAGCAGATAGCATCAGTGAGTGCAGGAATGTAAACATTTACAGTAAAGCTAAAAGACATAGACTCCCCCTGGGGGAGACACATCCATCACACAGCAGCCACATCAGCACTTATAAGCTCTCCTGGTTTCCAAAGGAATCAAACATCCCTCCTTTCTGCACAATTTGATAGGATTTTAAGTAATCAGCGCATATTGTTCTGTTAGACATGTCAGTGATAATACTGTCTTGTAATAGAGCTGCCATGTAAAAATTTACTATTAATTAGAATACCTTCATACCAGTAAAATAAAATACGATGCTGAGAACTAGCTGGTGACTATGATGTCTGTTTAAGAATTCTGCTGTTTACATTTTCAAGCAGAGCTGTAGTTAAAATGCTTCAGAACTGAGTGGGTAAATAACTGCACTGGTCTTGTGTCTCTGTTTGTAAGAGCAGGGGGAGAACGCATGGACACTGACAGAATCAGAAAGCCACAGAGATGAGCCAGGCCTCAAGAAATAAAAAACAGCAGAAGTAAAGTGGATGAACCTAAGGCCTCAAAATGCAAAATGCATTGGATGGATTCATGGAGGGAGGACACTACGAGGCTTTTTACATTTTATTACATTGTAAACATACATTTTAGTGTTTATTGTTTTTATATGATCATCAACCATATAATGGTACATAATTGTGAAATTGAATGAAATTTTTATTGAAAATGGTTGCAAATAAAACTGAGAAAAATAGCATGAATTTGTGTTATCCCTCCTGACTTAATACTTCAAACCACATTTTTGCTGCAGTTGCAGTTTTTGAAGTACGTCTCTAGCTTTGCATATTTAGAGACATTCTTTATTGACAAATAGCTCAAGGTCAGTCAGATTGGACCAATAGTGTCAATGAAAATCAGTATTCAACTTTGCTTCCAAATATGCTTCCACCTCCGCGTTTTACTTTGGGGATGATTTGTCTCAGGTAAAGTACAGCTAATTTCTGCCACAGATTTTGAAAATCCTGCATCCCTTTCTCTCCATTTCATAGCTGTGCTCTACTTCATGTTAGCTTATTGTAAAAAAAAAAAATAATAATAATTTGGTTGTAATTTAACAAAATGTGGAAATGTTTCAAGATGTGTGGATATTTTTTTTGCGAAACACTGCAATTCTAATACCACATACATTTTTCTGTTCTGTTAGAAATCTACTAAACTTTGACTTCAAACAGTTGCATTCTGGGATATCACATGAAAAAAGTCTGTAACCACAACAACTATTGTTCAGTAAAGTATATCATATACTCTTACTACTACTGAGTCTTTAAATTGCTGTTGAGAGATTTTGATCCATTTTTTTTTGTAGAATTGTTGTACATTTTGCCCCATTGGAGCGTTTAGTTTTAGCTCTGAACAACCTGTCCAGGTTCATGTCAGGATGTTGGGTTGGTTTTAGGTTTTGTTATTTTCTGTGCTCCTTTGTTCTTTTTCTTGGATTAGATCAGCTGTGTTTCTGTTTTAGTTTGGTTTAGTTCTTTTTTAGTGATTCTAGTCTATTATGTTAATTTCTTTTCTAGTTATTCTTTGTTACTCTAGTTTAATTATGTGTCTTAGGTCTAGTTTTTATTTAGTGTTTTAGATTTATTTCCCTGTCCCCTCTGTACCCTCCCTCATCTCCTGTGTCACTTTCTCGCTCTCTCGTCCTTCACACCTACAACTCTAATCATCCATCTGTTCCTCGTTCAGTAATCAACCTCCCCAGTATATATACAACTCTTTCTCAGTTACGCCTTGCTGGTTCCTCCTGTTTAATGTCGTTACTCCTGTTTCCCTTGAATTTATGGTTTGTGTTCTATCCTGGCTCCCTGTAGATTTTTTTTAAGCTTTTTTGTTCATCATTTTCATTAAATATACTCATCATCTACTCCATGCCTCTACTATGCACTATAACATTAACAAACATTTGACTTGCACTGCTCTGTCTTGGCACCTTGAGCAACAACCTCATCCAGTCATGTCATTGTGCCGTAAGTTTCCACATCCTACTTTCTCTGTACCAAACCCAGATCTCAACATGTTAGCTTGTGCATTCATGAAATAACCCATTCTATAAACATCCATATGAACTGACAGCTAGTCAGATATATGAAAATGGTGTGTGTGCGTGTGTGTAAGGGTGTGTGCGTGTGTGCACAACTAGGAGTAGAAACAGCATATTAATCTGTTAAAGAGGTTGAATTTTCCCCATGATCCTCTGTCCATTCAAGGAGACAGGCAGTTTTTCAAGTTGCAACACTTCCTTCCTTGACTCCTCACCACTCTCACATCACATCTCCCACACACATGCTGAGACAGACACACACTCCTCCAAAGCAGGCCAGGGAAATCCAAATGTTTTAATTAGTGGTGATAAGCAGAGGCAGGGAAAGCACTGAGCCATTCTGACACACACACACACACACACACACACACGCACGCACACACACACACACACACACACACACACACACACACACACACACACACACACACACACACACACACACACACGCACTCACACACACACACACACACACACACACACACACACACACACACACACACACAGGCATCTTTTATCAGCATGCTGATAATGGAGCTACTCAGTCCCCACTTACGGCCTCTCAAACTTCCCTCTGACTCCTACACATCCACTGCAGGATACCTATCATTGCAGTGTGAAACAGCAGTAATTTCATTATTATTATTATTATTATTATTATTATTATTATTATTATTATTATTATTATTATTATTATTATTATTATTATTCAGTCTCTTACTGGTTGGTTGGATAAAATCTTACAAAAAGCTCCTACCTTAACACATTTTCTCATACTTTTATATTTCATTATTAACCCATAAACAGTTTAAACAACTTATAACTTCAGGGTAACTATCAGAGTACCAAAGCGTCCTAACCTTGAACTAGCAAAGTGTCTTTTCAAGTCTGGAGACTAGTGCATATTCAAATCCAGATACATTGTTTCACTTGACAACAATGCAAACTGTGTATTTTTTTTTCTGAAGTTTTCTGAAAGAAATATCTTTTTGCAAAGTCAGATCTCTGCCACATCTTTTTTGTTGTTGTTGTAACCAGGAGTTGAAACATATATGAACATCAATAGAAATAACAGCTTCGTTGATAAATGGATCTGTCACCATCAGGTTATTTCAGATCAGTGTGTACAATCAAGCTGGATGCTTTTGTTGACTTAATAAGCGGTTTAAGGCTCTTTTTTTTTTTTTGTTTAAACCAGTTAGAGCTGTCTGGAGCTGGAAGGCATAAGTTGCTAAGCGTATTTGACAGGAAGCGAAGACCTCTTTCTTTTCAAGATCAAGTTCAAAGGACAGCAGGCCCCGTTTCTTCCTCAGTGTCCCTGACTGCACCTGTGTTGCCTTGACACACACAAAAAGGAACACATACACTTGCAAATGCAAGGAATCTTTACCACACTGCTTTTTCCCCAGTTGACAGACATCTTAAGGTCTTTCGGTCTCTGGCCGTGGGCATTCAAAACATTTAGTGCATTGAAGCAAAGAAAAAAGGTGATCCAACTTGAAAATTTGAGTTCATTTGTTAACAAATGTAAATAAATTAAGTTTGACAAACATAATTGGCTTGCATGTGACAAATTAACTATTTTCTTAGCTGGAGCCCCATTTTCTGTTTTTCAGTCTGTATGATAAGGGAAGTTTGTAAGATGATTTTCTCACCTTTCCTTGCTTTTAAAGGAAATTGTCACAACAGTCGGGACTGAGCAGAGAAAGTTCTCCACACCTGCAGCCAACTGCAACAATGCTGCAGTTCTGCTAGAGCCTCACTCCCAGAAGCCTTAGGGTGTTTGACTTTTTTGTGTACATGTTTGTATCTTTAGCTTTGATCATGATGGGGTAAATTTCCAACTGTAGAATGCTCTTCAGGCAACAAAGACATTTCAACTCTAACGTTCATCCAGCCATTTTCTGAGTTTTTCTTTTTCGCTATTTTCTCCATCATCATCACTTTGGAAACCCTCATGAATGAATCAATACCTTTTGTGCAGGTCCTTTATCTATTCTACCTCATTAGTTTTGGCGTTTTCCTACAAACACTGAAATGCATAAAGGGTTTTCCATTCAAAGCAAGCCTTGCGTGATCTTCTTTATTGTACAGGATCTGTGAAGAATCCTGTTGTCAAGTAACAAGAAATTCAAAGCCAGCTAAACATCTCTACATTGTAGAGACCTTGCCTGAAAATGCTATTATCTCTTCACTCTGTTTTTTTTTCCCACAGACCAATGGCTGTATGAGTGAGTACGTCTGTAGGGTTACAATTCATCGTGTGTCAGTGATCATCTTGTATCTTTGGAGTTTGTGGGAAGAATCCTCCTCCAGCATGTTCTCTCAAGTGATGACAGAAGCTGCATCTCCCCCACAATTTAATTCTTCATGGTACAAGTGTGGGAGAGATTCAAGCTACAACATTCACTGTAGGAAAAAAAAATAAGCATCCGAGCTCCTCAAAAAGGAAAATAGTTTATCCAAAACTTTGTTATATGGACATAATAAGTGTCTAAAGTGTGCACAGGGCAATGACATAGTTTCTTAAACAATTTCTACTCATCTTACTAGATAAAATTTAGACAAATCTTCTCATCCTGTCATGACAGATAATGACATATTACTGCACAAAGACCTCTTGGTTACAGACAAACACAACATAGCATATAACGGCTATGTGGGAAGAAAAGAAGACAATTTTTTTCATAAGGAAAAATGTAAAAAGTGTAAAAGCACTTTTATAAAGTACCTGATACTCCTAAGTAAAATACAATGTAACTCAGGGGCATCCAAAGTCAGTCCTCCATGTTTTTGGGTTTTTTTTTGGTTGGACACACCTGAATCAAATGATGGTTCATTATCAGAAGAACTTTGATATGCTAAGGAAGTAGTAAGACCATTTGAGTTGGACACAGATGGTGAAACCAATTTCCCTCAAAAGAGACTGTTTTAATAAATACAGTGCACCTGTGTGCAATTTTATATGACTATAAATGCAGCTGATCTGTGAAGGCTTCTGAGGTTTGCCAGAGGACACTATAGAGACATGACCAATCATCTGAACTGACAGACTGAGTGAGGAGAGCATTTTCTTTTTAAAGCAGCCGTGCTAATTTTGTCAGAGAAATTTCCTTGAGCAATGCAAGAAAGCAAATTATGGAAATCATTTTTTGTGCAGACGGTAATGCAAAAGTACTCAGGCGAGCAAAGAGAGCTTTTCTGTTAATGAAATGTGAAGTTTTTCCAAATGAGTATGACATCAAAGCAAAGAAATTGCTAATTAAACCAAATCAGTGCAGTAAAAAGTATTATTTTCATAGTACAAATTTGTCACACGCTGACCTAGAAAAGAACCATTTGGAAGAGTTGTTTGTTGGTATAAATGTAATAAAATGAACATCAAATGTTAAATATTCAGCTCACAGTCCTGAATATAAAGATTCTTATCGTAAAGCAATTTGTAACACTGCACATAAACTGATTTTAAGCAAAAGTTAAAGCATTCATGTCCAATCAAATGGTCATAAAAGCATCGGTTTTTCCTCCTCTTCAAGTCGGCTTTACTCCACAGCTGCAAAAGGAGTTGCAGCAAGAGCTCCTTCATCCAGTAGTACCCCGAAAAAGCGGGAGATCACAGTCGGTATGTGTGAAAGTTTCCTGTTGAGTAAGATCAGAAGTTGGTATTCACACCTCATTCTTTAACCAATGGCCTTATGAAATATAGTGAACATTTTCTGGCACAATCCTATGTCACGCTGTAACTCATTCTGAGAGGACTAGTCAGGATCTGGCTTAAAATATACTAAGAGAGATCTGAGAAGATAAACCTTGACACTCCCATTAATTTACAGAGGAGGAGAGAAAGTGAGCGACTGAGAGATGTTTTGATCCCATGTGTTAGGTCTTAGTGTGTGTGTGTGTGTGTGTGTGTGTGTGTGTGTGTGTGTGTGTGTGTGTGTGAACACCCAGGTGCTTCTCTAAGAGTCTTTAACCGCAGGCTTGAGTTTCCAAAACACTGGCTCACGCTAATACACAAGGGAGAGTGTGCAAATGTTTCCTTTATTTTAAAGAAGAAGAAAACTGGTTAAGGCACTGCTGAACTGAAGAAAATAGTGAATTCAATTCGGCACATTATGACTTTGCATCCTGTGTAGTTCTTCTGATGAAACAATCTTGGAATGTTTTAATAAGCAAGAGAGGACTTACTCTAAAAGCATTTGCTCCATGTAAAACTTTCACAACAAATAGAGCAGTACAATGAACACTTAATCATTTGTTTTTATTATTGATTAGCTATTATTGAATAGCTTGTTTTGCTTTGAATTGTAGTGGAAATTTGCAAATTTTTATAACAGTAGGAAATGCTATAGAATGGTAATTGAAATGCTGAACGCTTCCTTAAGATGACATAAAATACAACATCTTCATAGAAGCACCACATCATCTGATTTCTGTTTCCAGCCTTTATTGAACAATTTGTCAAGGATCTGCTGTGTCGTTGTGTACAAGCAGAGACTTGGGCGAAGCTGCAGTACTGAGGGCCCTTTTTTTTTCTTTTTTAAAGAAAAACAAACATCCTTCCATATGTGGCCCCATGGCCTTCCCTCTTGAATGCAGAGTTCATCACAAGAGAACGTGCAGGACAGACCAGTAGAAAAGCAACGCAGGCATTCGTTTCATTTTACTTTTAAGCTTAGCTAATTTTGTTTTTATTATATTTATTCATTTTACTTTATTATTATTATTTTTTTAATACAATAGAAGTCAGACACAGGAAGAACTTCTTTACTCAGTTTATTCACACCAATCATGGTGTGTGTAAATTAGCCAGATGCAAGTTGAATTAAGTTGACTTTAAGTGAACTTTGTAAATGGATGAAAACTCTGTATGTTATTACTTTAAGTCGTCTCACTTAAACTTTAGCGTACATTAAATATAACGGAGGATTCTTTTTGATCAGGGTTACATGTGTGCACATTTATTTGATTGCTTTACTTCTTATTTTTTTTCTTACTCTTTGGACTCCTGAGGCGCACCAA
This sequence comes from Alfaro cultratus, assembly GCA_903066825.1. Lineage (NCBI taxonomy): Eukaryota > Metazoa > Chordata > Actinopteri > Cyprinodontiformes > Poeciliidae > Alfaro > Alfaro cultratus. The sequence goes on along the minus strand of CAEFZX010013657.1, from coordinate 27,828 downwards.
CAGTTTCTCTCACACTGCTGAAATGTGATCAGTTTGGCCCTGACAGATTATAACACAGAGCAACTAGAAACGGTTTAAGTAGACATAAACTTCTTTTCATTGTCTTTTAGAGCCACATTTCTCCTCTTTATTGGCTATCAATAGGTGTATTCACGGAGAAGAGAATTACAAATACCCTCCTCTTAAGTCTATTAGGAACCATAAATACAAGTAGATACTGTATATGCATGCACAGAGACTCAGATCAGAATTTCCCTGTTTAAACAGGTGTTTTCCCAGACAAACATGGCTGTGAGTCGGTGTGTATGGAAAGACTGGTGAGGGGTTGTCACTCCTCACTATAATCTGTAAGAGCATTAAATCTGCTACTCTGAAGCTCACAAGTGTACATAGTGAGTGCTTGCTAATGGATTTAGGTTTTATTCAGATTTGTTTTCAATGGAGCAATGACGTGAGCATGTCAGAAAAAATCATTGCACTGGTTCAAAATGGAGACAGAAAACCTTGTTTTTTCAAAAATGCATGTTAATGAAATTTGCAGTTACTCGCATTATTATGTTGGACAAAAGTTGAATATTCAATATTACAGTTTAATTCATTTACAAATCTGGAAAAGAGAAACATTTATAAGATGTTATTGTAATTATTTTCTTCATCTGATACCAAAGTACTGCATAAGCTACAGTATGTTGTAGATGTTTTTCATCATTGTGCTTTTCCACATTTGGTCATGTTACAACCACAACCTTCCCTGTTTTTTGACCAACATAAGCAATGCAGTTATGAAATGGAAGGAAAAGGATTTGTTTTCTGATTATTTGAAAAATAAAAGTCCAAGAAGTGAGGTGTGCAGTTATATTCAAGTCCCATGAGCTCAGACTCAAATTGTTTGGAGAGCTTCTGTGCACAGTCATTTTCAGGGCTCATCTCAAATGAATTGGGCTCTGGGCTTCAGATGAGCTAATTTTACACATGATTGTGCTTTGATCCAGACCACCCCCTTGTAGCCCTGGATATAAGTTAAGGGTTGTTGTCCTGCTGGATGGTGAACCTTCATTCCAGATTAAAGCCTTTTGCCTCCTCTGGTTTTCTTTGGGGTTGATCTATAACTGGAAGCAGAAATGTACAAAAACCAAAGAAAAACACCCATACACTTTTTTTTTTGTTTGTTTTTCTGTCTGAAGTTGAATCAGACCAAACTTCTCTCGTTGTAGTTCAAGTGTAATTACCAAAATCATTTTCATTTGCTAAATGAAAATATAGGAGAGAGAGAGTATGTCTGAGATTTACTTATCAATAGTGGACTAATTATTGGTGGAGACTATTTATTAATTAGGCAACTTCTGAGGGTTAATGATTGCAGAGGATTTCATTAGGAATATCAGACTTAGAACTGTATACAAAAGAATCCATGGAAACCATTTAGTAGATGGTGCCTGTAACATGAAGTACATTTGATAGAATTGTTGCTATTAAGCGTTAAAAGATGCAGAAAGATTGAACAACCTGGTTATGGAACAGATGTGTAATTGCTTTAATGCAATTTATAAATAACATCTCATTTTGACACATTTGTCTCATATTCAGATGTAAATTTAGAAAATATCTAAGACTCTAGCCTACCAGATATTTATATGTAAAGATATCTTGCAAAAAAAAAAAGGTCCTCTTACTCAAAATCATGGAAAAGAATAAGCTGGAATGCTTGTATTGACTGTAAGAAGCCGTGTCATCTCTTAAATACACTTTCCAGCTCATCTGCGTCTTCTATAAAAATTTACTTTGTCATGCGTCATTTGCCGAATTCCAGTGTTACTTTTGCAGTTGTTTGGATGCAGGCTGTGCACCCATTAGGTCACAAGCCGTTTCTGAAAGTCTAAGGGGTCAAAGTTGAAATCTGCACCTGTGCTCAAGACTAAACAACTGTACCTGCCTCAAAATGAATGAAAAAAATAGCTGCACACTCAAATTCAAGAGCTGCTGGAAGAGCAAATGTGATTTCAAGAGGATTGGAGATGCCAAATTCTACAAGTTTTAAACACATTCTTTCCAGGAATAGATTTAAGTTGTTAATGTGACAAATGTTTATCTAAAAAGGACAAATAGAGCACTGAGTGTAAAGACGTTGCTTGTTAAAACTGCAGTAAAACATTTTTTTGTATATATTTGAAAAAAAAAAAAAAAAAACTGTTACTATGTCCTGACATAACAATATGAAACAGAATCTGCAGAAAAAATATAGCTTCTATGCCTCCTCTCTGTGTTCCTACTGCCACCAGCAGAAAACCACTGCTCAGTCAGAAACAACCAGAGCCAAAGGACTTTGTTTTCGCAGATTATTTCACCGTCAAGACGTGGTCACAGTTTCAACATTTAAACACATTTTCTTTTATAAACATTACCTACTACTTACCCTAAAATTTGATTACTTGCCTGTGTTTTCTGTCCTCTCCAGGGTGTTTGAAGAAATGTTTCCCTGAGTGTACGGGCATCATTTAAAGGTTCCACAAGACGATGGAGTTATAATAATCTCATATTTAAACACATAAAAGGAGAACTTTTCTCTTTTACAAACAGTGAGCAGAGCCCCTCTGCTGAAGTTTTATTGAACAAGTGCAATTCAGTGTTGGAAACAGACATCAGCAAGTAAGAATGACAGCTTCAGGTTGGGTGTGTGAAATGTTATGAATTCAGCTCCTCTTTTGGTCGCAGTAAGAACAAAACTCCTGCTGATGATGCGCAAAAACATTAAACCTCAGTAGTTCAAAAAAGCTGAGAACAGGCCAGTTATTACACATTTCAACAGCAGGGAAAAAAACCAAAATACATTTGATTGAAGAATCTGCTGAACAAAATAATTATAAATAAACAAATAAGGTATTTTTTAGGGTATTTGTCTGCTAAGTTCTGCACTGGGTCTATTTTTTACTGACATAAATAATAAATTAAGATTTATTTTACAATCAAGAAGTTAAATATTTTGACCCATGCCATTAAAACTGTAGCTTCTTGGGGTATTATTCAATATGTTTTATAATGAATCTTCTTTGCAAATTAACAATTTGACAGATTGTGTTGAAAAAGCCCCCTGAAAAGCATCTGAATATGGCTAGGGGACATATAAATATGTTTATGCAACATAATTTACACCAATTTTTCTAGTTGCGGGTGTTTTATTTTTACATAAACTCCAAACATGTAATGTAGACTTGTGTTATTTGAAAAGCTTTATCTGGTTATATTAAAACTCTAATGCAAAAACAAAGTTTCATAAAGTAAACCCTTGACACAGGGTTATGATTGCCCACTGCTGACTGCCAAGCTCTTCTTTGTGTGTGTTCTGCTTCAATAAAGGGATTACTTAAAATTAATGACACTTGAAAATACTGTGTAAAAGTTGTATCCTATGGCTGAAATGGTGAACAGATGTAAAATTACAAAAAATGGTTCAGAAGGTGTCTTTCTTATCTGCTCTGTCTGAGGAGATCAGGACGACTGAGGCGTATTTCATCTGGTTGTACGTGCGTATGTGGCAAAAGCAAGGCCTAATGTATAAGAGAGGCGATTATACCCATAGGAAATCTACACCTCAGCCTTGATATGTTGGATTCTCATATTGTTGTGCTGGTGCTTAGTAAGTCCGTATTTGAAGAACTCATAAACAGACCAGCTAATGGCTGTGGAGGGCATCTGGTAAATGACCCTCGCTTGTGCTCCCTTGAAGAAGCCCTGCAGGCCGCCCAGCCTGTAAACCGTCCTGAAGGCGTGGACCAGACCTGAGATGTGTCTGTGGGCTCCCTGGCTTTGGCCGGCGGAGCTGAGGGTGTGAGACTCCTGGGTGTTGAGCAGGGTTTTGCAGACGTCCAGAGGTGTGGTGGCTGCCGCTGCGATCGCCCCGGCCAGAGCCCCGGACACCATGTGGGACGAGGGGTTGTATAGTCTGTGAGGGTTGAGCAGCTCCTGGAGGTACTCGTAGGTCATGAAGTGGAGCACCTGGAAGGGCACGTTCATGGTGAGCTGGGTGGTGTAGCTGCGGTAAAAGGCAGCAGGACCCTCTCTTTGCCACACGGCGCCAACACAGTCCAACACGCCCCGGTAGGGCGACTTAAACATCTGCATGCGCTGCTTCACAACTGGTAGCAGGTGGGGTAGAGGTGTTAATGGGAGGAGGGAGCCAAGCAAGTCCAGCGTTGACAGAACCCAGGAGAACCAGACAAGAAGGAAACAGTCAATATGAGATGTGAAGGAAGGCTGTTTTTCAATAAAAACATGGGCATCAAGTGTATCATTGATTGAGATTTCATGTGACAGACCAAAATAAAGTACCATAAGTAACAGCATAACATAATCAGCATTACAAAACAGTGAAGATGAAAGGATGATACGTTATTTTTAAAATATTTTAGACAAAAAATATTCTAAATTAAAAATTGGAAGTTAGCTTGGGATAGTATTGATCATAGTAGCTAAAACGCCCATGGCAACACTGGAGGAGCTGCAGAGATCCACATCTCAGGTGGGAACATCTGACTAAAGAACAACTATTAGTCATACTCTCAACAAATCTGACCTGAATGACTTGTTAAAAAAAAAAAAAGTTTCTCCTTGTTAGTCACAAATGATCTAAAGGACACAGTAAATACATGAAGGAAGGTTCTCTAGTTAGATAGGACCAAATTTGGCTTATTGGCACCTTCCACACAGCCAGAACTACAATAAAATTGTTTAGATCAAAGCATTCTCAACGAGGTAGAGTGAGTGATTAAAAACGCACTGAAATCTGGGCTTGCAAAGTGACAATATATTAAACATTCAAGTTGTTAATAATTTTGCGGGAAAAAAAATTGTATGTTATTCTTGCTGAGTTTGCTCAGACAGCTGCAGCCCACCCAACAGCTGCACAGGGGACTGAGACGAGTGCCCTTCCTCTGACATGTTTGGGCAGGTGGGTCAGGGACAGCTGTAATAGAAAGTGGGTGAGACTACCGGTTTGAGGCAGACATGGAGAAAAATTCACAGAGGCCTGGCACCTGCAAGTGTCTTCTGAAACTCAAAACTGCTGTTTTGAGAAGGAAAAAAAACCCAAACACAGTACAAAGTTTGCCCTTACCTTCTGCTGGGTTCATGGCTGCATCGTGAAGCAATGTGGCAACGCAACCAGCTGCTCCTGAAACACACACACACACAGACACACTTCTGCAGTCATCACATATGGAAATGAAAAAAAATAAATAAAAACATACAGCCATAAGGAAGTTTTTCACTTGCAACAGAACTTGTCTGGTCATGTCTGAGCATCTACTCCTACAGTTCAACGTTTTACACTACTCTCAAGAAATTACGTTAACCTAGCAGAATTGGTATGCACTTGGTGACTATAAACATTGGAAACCTCCTTCAGTGGGAGCAAACCTGAGCAAAGAGAGACCCCTGGTGGACAGTAACTCAAACACTTGAAAGAGCAGGCACAGTGCCCAGCTACCCACTAAACTAGAAAATAAAAAACCAAAGAAAAAGAAAGAAGAACAGGAATGACAGAATAACAGCAAGTTGGATATCTGGAGGAAGATTTCCAAAATAAATCTTTGGAATATCTTTCAGATGATTTCAAACATGACAGGTCAAACTATAACGAAAGTTGGAAGGAGCCGATATCTCTACAGAGCAAACAAGTATTTCGATAAAAATGCAAACGTTTTAATTCACTAGTAGCCTAAAGCTACCCAGAGCTTAAAAGATGCATGTTTAGCTTTAGGGTTTGAGTTGGAGCATCTTGTTGGAGTGTCAGATTCAAAACAAAAGGAATGTACAAATAGGGTTAGTTTTATGGTACCATTAGCCAAATGACTGTTAGCGCCTGGATGAATGGTATCACTTAGAGTCTTTTTGAGTTTCTCATAGCTCGCAAAATACAGAGCGTGAGCGGGCCCAGCGCCAATGGCCGTCGCATTCAGGCCTCTTAGTGGTCGCCAGACTCCCTCGGTGGCTACGATCCGGCGAAGAGCGTCCATCACATTCTTGTAGCGTGCTGCGGGGTCAGGCTGGAGACTCTGCATTCTTGTCTGCAAGAAAAAGAATTTTGCCATTTTAAAAACTTAATATATCATTGGGATTGCGTTTGGAACTGTAGTCGACCTCAACGTGATATTAAAGCAGAGGAAAATGAACCCATGATTCAGGTTGCTCCATGTTTTTCAAAAGAAATGGCAAAAAAAAAACAAAAAAAAAACAACAGCAGTACAAGTGCTTGATTAATAGTCTTCAGTGTGATTAAGAGGACAAATGTGGGAAATGAGGTTTGTGACACTGGGTGGGGTCATGTTTGTGTACATAAATGACTGAATAGGAGGAAGTGTGTTGTTACAAGCTCTAGGGTCACAAAAGGACATAAGCTTACTTCCTTTAATCCTCTACCCCCCATTGAATCTGGACCATTTCTCGTCCTAACACAGGCTAGCTTCATGGACTTCACATCTGTAGGAGCAAACCAAAGAGGAGCCAGAATTTACTCAAACTTCATTTCGGCTCAACCGTGTAAAACTTTCATAAATAAGAATGCAATTTGTGCGCACTTCTTTTACACCTGCGAGTATTTTAAGGAAGTAGAGAAATGACCCATAATTCAGTTTTTTCTGCTCTTTGTCACATCTGATGTGCTTTTGTGCTGTTCGTGCACACAATTCATACAGCTATGAATATGGACAGAAACAGCCCCAGTAGGACCGAGGGAAACCTTGAGGAATGGTACACATGACAGAGAAAAAAATATTAATTCTCTCTCAATAATTTCTGATTTAGTTGTTCAAGTGGGATTTCTGAGGACCGACTGGCTTGGTAAACCAAAAGTGAAGGTAATCACAGTATACAAGCTGAACAGAATAAACGTACATAGGCCCCACTGCTTCTGAATGTGTCAAACTGATAAACAATGACAATAACACTGCAGTCATCATCTATGATCTGCGAACCTTCATGGTTTAGATTAGAAGAACCATACACCACCATGCTGACCTTATCTTTAGAATGTTTTTCATTCAAACATTTGAGGAATGGCTGGAATGTGATTCACACAGTAAAGACACCCTTATATTTACACTGTAAATTAAAATAATGTATGATTTAATTTAGTGCTGCTCCTTTAGATTGTACACCATGACCTAATGGCTAATTACTGTATAAATATTTCTAAACAGTTAAATATGTCTTCACTGAATGTGGGGGAAGCTTTTAAAGTGTTGCTCTTAATTTCTAATCTTCATACATCATCTTGTAATTTTCTTACAGATTATCTTTAAGTATTTTCCTTTTGATTGAAAATTGAACATTTTTCGAAAGGTTTCCCAACATCTACTAGCTTGTAAAGAAAAGGTTTGACTGTATTTTCTGTTCTGTTGAGCACTGTATCAGGTTACTGTTTCATAAACTTGTTTGTTGCTACAATACGACATGCCCTTTGGACTGCACGTGACTTCCTCAGTAATGTGTTTTGCAGAGTGTTCTGTTTGGCCGTCCAGGATGCCGTAGCTAGCTCGTGACGTAGAAGCAGTTCTGTAACATTCTCCGCTGAAGTTCTGACAGCAGCTGAGCTTTAAGTTAAAGAGATGTAATCAAACAGACGCAGTTTTCGGAAGTCAGTGTTGGTGTAAAACCCACAGAAGCAAACGCCGGTTAATTACCAATATAATACCATGCTAACAAGTTAGTCGATGCTGGGAAATATAACCGAGCCAGCTGACCTTCGTCACGGCTCTGCAGCGTGTTAGCAAAAGAGCTAAGCTAACAAACATGGAGGCTGCACAGAGAACACCCAAAGAAAACAAAACAGAAACAGGGATGTGAAAGCATTCCACATCCATACAAAGTTGTGTTTCAGTCGTTGGCCATTGAGCCGTGCTACCTTCACACAGTCGATGGGGAACATGAGGCAGTGCTCCATTATCCCAGCCACGGCGCCTGCCAACATGTGGGTGCTAGTAGATGCTCCCTGTGGCAGACCTTCATAGTCAGGTTCCGAGTCCTCTGCTTGTGCATCCTGAGCCGCGCAGACAACGTCCACATTTTGCAGCTGCGCTTCCCCCCCGATACGCGGCGTCAGGCTGCTCACAATACTTTCTGAAACTCCCCAGAATCTGCCCCCGAGCCATCGAACTTCTGCTCCAGCTGAGGCTCCTGCAACCCCGGCATCACCGCCTGCGGTCTCCGCTGTCATCCGACGCTTCCTCACAAATCCATCTGTTTCCATGAGAAACGCGGCAGTACGTAAAGTCTTATCGGGGGGATTTACGGCCTTGACGTTCACATTCCCTAGGGGCTCCTCGTTCCTGTGTTACGACTCTCCGTCCCCGCCTCTGTCGTTTCCAAACAGAGCCCAGCAGGGGGGAAGTCGTACTGGTCGAGGAGTCTGCACACCTACATCCAGTGTAGGCAGCGGGATGAGGAAGTCATTGCTCATTGGCGACAGAGCCCATTCACGCTATTGGCTGATTGACATGCCGCTCACGACTGCGTTTGTTGCAAACTTTTACTTTAAAAAAAAGTAGCTTTTACACATTTCTGCCCGTTTAAAGTGCATATTTAGAACGAACAAACTCATAAGACAAGATAAAGAGAAACTTTACTCAGATTTTAGGTGGTCACCTTTTCCACTAAGATATGTTTAACTTAAAAAAATCAATTAAATCTAATTCTAAAATTTACACAGGAAACAGTTTTATTTGCCACAATTGGCTTATTGTTCTCAAACCAGTTTCACCAGAAAAAAATCTAAGGGTTCACCCTTCAATTTCAGTACATTCATTTAACAGGGGAAACTGTTAAGGACATAATTTATCAATGACACTATTGAACTTTGTTGCCATTAGGACAACAGTTATTGTTCTATAATATTTGACAAGGTTGGACCTTACAGAGAGTGATCTTTGAGCTCTTTGTACAAGTCTAGATCATCTAGTTCTCTTAAGTCTCCCTCTTCACCTAGATCCACAAGTTTTCAGCGCATATCTGAGGACTGAAATGGCCCTGGAAAAAATTTATATTTGTGTGCTGTGTACAATTTCTGTGTAAATTTGGGTTGTAGTGGTCACCAGGTTTTCCTTCCAGGTTTACTGGTATTTTAAAGAGTTCATGAATCCATACTCATTAGCAATGTCCCCAGGGTTTTTGGAGGAAAGCGTGCTTAAAAATGCTTTTCTGCATAATCAGCCTTTGTTTGACAACCTACCAATTACATGTTTTGTTGCAAAAAACCTAAAACTGAGTCTCATCTGACCAAAGCACATGAGTCCAGATAAAGTACTGGAAAACTTCACATGTGTACATTTGTAATGGTAGTACGAAATAACCTTTTATTGGCATTCCTCCCACACTGCTGGTTGGCATAACACATTCAACTGGTTGTTATAATAACTTGGTGGCCCCAAGAAGCAACACTTTTGTGCAGTTCTACAAAAGTGAGCTTTGGAGATTTTAGTTTTTTACCTCTTCTACTACTCTCCTTACTGTGTGTGGTGCTAAAAGAGATAAAATAAAAAAATAATAAAATCAACAAATAACTTGAATGTTTCATTATATTCACAATACAGAGGGACATGGATTCATATTAACAAGTTAATAAAAAAACCTCAGTTTAACTTATAACATTTAAAATAAAATAAAAAATCACTTCACTTGCATTCATATTTAAGAAATTGACAGGTGTGTCAATAAAATTTGCAATATGTGATTTTGTTAAAAACTAATTTCTTTTCCCCATGATAAACGGAGGCATGGCCAGGTCAGCATGGACAAATCGGAATATGATGGATGAATCAAAGACTCATTTAAGACGTTTTACACACCAGAGCTATCTTAAAATTTACTTTGTTCTCTTTATGCTTGTAATTATTGATTGAATTAAGAAACTAACATTAAAATGTAAACTACTGAGATCATGAATCAGTTTTATCTGCAGCTTACTAATTTCTCATCAAGCGAAAGTAACTACCAAAGCATCAAAATGAACCCACTTACATTCTTTGCTAGCATGATCCCAGGAGTGCTGCTGGGAGCCTGATCCCTATCATCAGCACTCAATAGGATTTACCCTCAATGGGTTCAAATTCATCACAGGGGAACACAGACACCCAAAGTGCAATCAATTTTGCACATACTCCACTGGTAAGCAATTCAGAGTGGCCAATCCAGTTGCTGTGCATGGTTTTAGACGGTGGGAGGAATTGAACCAAGGCATGCACAATAAGAACAGTAGAAAGTAGTTCCATCCGATCTTTGCTGTGTCAAGGTTGTGTAGAGCACATGAATTTCACTCACATAGAAGGAACAGAATTCAGATCGAAACCTAGGACCTTCTTATCTTTTTAGAATGAAGCAGCAGTGCTAAAACCTGCACTAGTGTTTTAGCACACTAGTGCTAAATTGCATTTAATTGCATTTAATTGATTAAATGCAATTAATCAAAATGTTTTACAATAGAAATAAGCTAATATCAGCATTGACATTTGTGATGTTTCATAAGTTTATAACTTTGGTCAGATTTACAGATTTACTTGTATGGTGATCTGCTCTCCAGCCTTCACACCCACCCATCCATCCATTGTTTACATCCATCTGTGAAAGCCAGACATTCTTCTCCATCTCTGTCCCAGTTCCTAGAAATCCTGGGGATTCCTAGAAATCCCCAGAATCCTGTTCCTGTTCTTTTAGTGCGATCCACATCTCATGATCACAGTTGAGGGGTGGAATGTAAAAAACAAGAGCTTTACCTTTGGAGGCTATTTTTTGTAAGAATAGCCTTAAATCTTAAGAAAGCATATAAAGAAAGTCTGGTTACCTTTAAGCAAAATATAAAGTGAAGGGGGATGACTGAAGACTTATTCGCTTTGTTTATTCAGTGCTCTTACTATCACAACTCATAACCCTCTTTATTTGTCATTCTTAAATGGAAGTTTTTTGTTTCTCATTTCTGTTTCTTTTATTTTTAGGGGATGGATCTCCTGAAAAGTTTCTCAGTGTCAGTTGCATCTCTCAAAAATTGCCAGATTTCTTTTGGTCACTATTCATCCAAATAAACCCGAGAGTTAAAACCGATCGACTTTCTCATTCATAAGTGTTCATTCTGAACCATTTATAGGCTCCTGTGAAACAATACCTTATGATTTCCGTGTATAAATGCTGAGACGCGTAACATTTCCACCAGGGAATGCATTTGCCTGGAGGCAATTTTTTTTCTTTACCAAAGAGGGGTAATTGTGTTTTGGTGCGGAGCTGTTCCAGCTTAATTAGATTTTGGCCCTTTATTGACTGAGAGAGCCTTCAAGGGCTGCAGTGTTGAATTTCTGCCGACAAAGGGGAATGAAGTGTTAATTTCTGCTTACAAGAACAAAATCTCCTGCCTGGATCGTCTGATCCAGTTACGGTTGATTGGTCGCTGCCGCAGACGCTCCTTTAAGGAAAACCGAGCAGACACAATATCAGGATCATTTCTCTTCCCTGAAACTAATGCTGGTCTAATATGCCAAGGGGGATGCATTTTAATTCTTTCAGGAAACTCTAGATCACCATAGCATCCCATTTCATTGCCCCCTACCAAGAGAGTGCACAATCTACGCAAACCTCAGGAATTATTTTACACTGTCTAAGCAAAATACAGTGAAAATCCTATGGACCAGGTGATACTCTAACTTGCTTAACTTCTGCTGTGTTTGGTTATTTTTACACCAATTAAAGTATTTAAATCATGCTTCAGATCTTACCAAGCAATTTCCAGCTCGTCCAGCCGAACTTCAGCTCGTAGATGGACATCATGATCTATGACCTCTTATCGTACAAGAACCACTAGGCTAAGATGACATCTTTAACAGCAGCACTCGGAAACCATTTTGTGTTAAGAGTTCTTCTTAAAGTGAAGTAAAGTGCTCTTATACATTGACATGATTTACGCACACGTCCAGACAAGCTGTGAAATTATTGCCTTTAAAAACTTTATTGTTTTAGTGCTTTGCTATATATAATTTTACCATAGAGAAGAAACTGAAAATGTAGAATATCACACACAATTGGGGAAACAGGTGTTCCCTTCACATTAAACTTTTCATGTTTTTTTAATGAGAAATTCAGTACAGTAAATAAAAAGAAACTACAAAGTAACCTTAGATCTATAGCAATTAACTACTTTCACACTGTGCCATATGAATCAGTTGTGACTGACTAAAAAAAAAGCTTATAGCTTTATGAATACATTTTTATGAGTTCTGTGCCCCCTGGCGGTCATTTGCATATTTACAGCATGATCTCCTACTTCACTAAAGTTACTGCCTTGCGAACTTTTTCATAGTCAAATGGGCTTGAAATGATACATAGTTTTAAACGTTTCTTACAAATTAAAATGATAAAACAAGTTTCTTGTTTCTTCATGGTGCTGGCCACGCATCGTCTTTCAAGGCCGCAAGCCTTACCTTCGGTCTCATCTCACCAGATCCTCACGCGCTATATAGCATAAATAAAAAAAGTTAGGGGTGCAATTTCTTGTCTCAAGTTTAAGTACATATATATATAGGTATATGTATTTATTATTTGTTTTATCTACTCATGTCATTAGTTGTCTAATAGGGGTGCTGATGCCTTTCTCCAGCGGTCAGCGGGTGAGAGCCAGGATATAACCTGGACAAGTTGCCAGTACATCGCAGGGCAACACAGAGACAAACAATCATGCACACCTAAAGAGAATTTAGAGAGATCAGTAACCTATAAGGACATTTGGACTGTGGGAGTGAGCCAGAGTACCAGGAGAGAACTCATGCATCCACCCTAAGCAGAGATTTGAGATCAGTACCTTCCCATATTGTGCAACCCCCTACTGAGGTTTACATTATTGCAATAACAAAAGCAGATTTAGTTTTTCTTGTAATGGCACGGTGTCAGCATTTAGTCTTCACTACTTATAAACATCTCTGAAAAATCACTGCCGTAGTTTAAATGAGATTTATGTTGATGCTCTTATTTTGAAATGTAACCGGACGTTCTCCTTTAAGAGAAGCGGGAGGAAAAGTTATGGAAACACCGCTAATATCTGACACCTGTTAACACAATCTCCCTGCCTTTATTATATTTAAGTCTTCAAGTCTTCTATGACCCGGGGTTAATACAGCAAGCCCGTGAAACTAAAAAAAATAAATAAAGGAAAGTCCGATGCCAGAGAGGAAAGTTAGCGATATTTAAGAAAAGAAAAAAAATGGAATGACGGAAGTTAATCTCATCCAATCGGATCCTTTAAAAATGCCTCGTTTTGCTGCTTGTCCAATCGGGTGTGGCTCTTCAGAAACGCTTTCTTTTGGAAACGCCAGCTTTGTCTGCGGACCAACTTAACAGGCTCTGATTCTGAGATCGGATGCTAAGCACAGGTCGGGAAGAGGCGACGTTAGATAAGTGAAAGCTGCTGCCATGGCTGCAGCGGTGTGGACGGATCGAGGAACCCGGGCTAAGAATCTGCTGTGGATACTGACAGGATCCAGATCTAATCACACTGCTTTAAAACCCTGCTATGACGCTCTGGTCATCGGAGGAGGTGAGAAACATTAAAAAGGCTTTTGAAAGCAAAATTTGTGGTGCCGAGATTTTTACTTGTGAAAAAAAAAGGCTTAATCTTACAGAAGTTGTCAGTTGGCTTTTCTTTAATTCAGTAGTGTTTAATATTAGTTTTGCAAACCTGAACTTGCACAACTCAGCCACAAGATGCAAAAATTAAAAGCTACTCATGTACAAAATATGTCTTCTTTGCAGGACACAATGGGCTGGTGGCAGTGAGTTCACGCATTTGTTTCCCAACACCTGCTGTTCAGTCTGCACACCTATATCATCCGACAAGAAGGCAAATGTGATAACGTGTGTGTGTGTGTGTGTGTGTGTGTGTGTGTGTGTGTGTGTGTGTGTGTGTGTGTCTGTAGGCCGCCTATCTTCAGAAAGGAGGGGTGAAGACAGCTGTGCTGGAGCGCAGACATGTGCTGGGAGGGGCAGCTGTCACAGAGGAGATCTTTCCTGGTAGGATGAATCTAGTACTGGGTCACTGGGTCACAGAAAAGTGATTTATTTAAAACACACAGCAGATAATGACTCCTGGCAAAGCTAGATGTTATTACCCAAACCTGTTGCAGAGCTACATAACAACTTTATGAGGTAAGGGACCTCAGTAATAAGCCTATAACAACAGTTATTATGATGAAAAATAATGTTATCTTTCATGATATAGCATTATGGCTATAATCATGAAAGAGATATACTGTAGTTATCTCTAGCTATTCATGTTAAGTTATTTAGGGTAAGATTAAGAATGTGTAAAAACACTATAAGCAAATCATATGAAATAAATGAGTACAATGCAATCATTAACTATATGATCAACCATATTATGTGCTGTATGGCTCTCAGGGATTTTCCCCAGGACAGTCTGAGGATCAGACACTTTATTTGTTGTAATATGACTCTTTTTTCTATACTGATTTGACATTTATTTGTGTTGTGTGTGTGTCTTTTTTGTGCTAAATACGAAGTACATTCATGAAATAGCATCCAAAAGTAGACAATATTATACACCTATTTTGTTGTCATCTGTTTTTAGCTACTCAATACACTGGTTTCATTCAATTTAGAGAAAAAAAAACCTCTTCTCTGCAGGTTTCCACTTCTCCAGGTGCTCATATTTGCTCAGTTTGTTACGACCTCACATATGCAGAGACCTTGAGCTTAAGGTATAAACACCAAAGTCATTTCAAAACATTTTATGTACAGTCTGATGCAGATATTTACATAAACTGTAAAAATATCATTTTTTTTCTTACTGTTTAGTCTGACATTAAATCAGACTATGTACCCTCCTATTTAGCTCAGTTATAATGAGCAAAATTTCAATTTCTGTTGTATTTTTTGTTTTGTAAATGCCAGACCAATTGGCAAGAGAAGTTTGAAGAGAATTTTCAAATCTTCAAATTTAGCACATTTTTCTATTTGGGCAGAACTGCCTTTTAAAATGTATGACTTGGATCAAGCTGGGGTTGATACACGTATTTTATACCAAAACATGTTCCTCTCTGGGACACAGAAACCGTTTACTTTCTGAATTGTACAATGGCTGTTTCAATGACAGTCATGCTTTCCTATAATTACTGAGAAAAAAGGTGATGTATTTTTATTCAGCTTATGTAAATACCTACTTTACAGTATACATATGTTTCTAATATCTAATCTTAAAATGAATATCCTTGTTTTTTTATATTTTGTGCTTTGTTTTTGTGTTTTATTTGTATTGAGAAACATGGATTGAAGGTATACATGAGAGAGCCCCATTCTTTCACCCCCATGTTGGAGGAGGGGATGAAGGGGGCTGCACCAAGGTCCCTCACCCTCGGGTCAGATCTGGCCAAAAACCTAAATGAGATCGGCAAGTTTTCACAAAAGGATGCTAAGGTGTCTTAAGCATAAACAAAACTGTGATAAATGATACTGTGCTTTGCTTTTGTTGCATTTAATGTCTCCTTACACTTTGCTTTCCTTTCCTTTCCTCACCCACATCTTACCGATTCTCTAAAATGTTCTTAGGCTTATCCTGAATTTGTTGCACATCTTGAAAAGTTAGCTAGTGCTATCCAGCCTCTGCTGGATTCTCCACCTGTAGATATCAGAGGACTTACAGTTGGATCACTGAGGAAGAGGCTGGCTGCAACTAAAACGCTGATGCCTTTTGCCAAATTAGGTTTGTGTACCAAGGCAGACATTCAGAATGATCTCTTTGTATAGTCCATTACCTGAGTCACATTGTTTTTTTGTTTTTTTTTATTGTAAATTGAAAGGTCTGAAACTTGGAGGGAATATTCCAGACTTTTATGAAATTATAACCGCACCTATCATGAAGGTTTGTTATATCTTAGAAAGAATAAATAAATAAACCACACACTCTGCTCTCTGTGTGTGTTTCTAATGACACTCCTATTTTCTGTCAAAGATTCTCACTCGGTGGTTTGATTCAGAGCCACTGAGGGCAACATTAGCTACTGACGGTGTGATAGGAGCCATGACCAGTCCTAGTAACCCTGGCAGCGGGTGAGAGTAATTTCTTTTTCACCAAAACAAATTTAGCTGAGCAGAATTAAATACAGATCTCTCCAAAATCTATTATGCATTTGTCTTGCCATGAAGGTATGTGCTCTTGCACCATGTAATGGGAGAGCTGGAAAAGGAGAAAGGAGCGTGGGGTTATGTGGAGGGAGGAATGGGAGGTTTGTCTCAGGCCATAGCAAGAGCTGCTCAGTCTTACGGAGTAGACATTTTTACAGAGAAGGTAAGGTGATCATTTGATATTTTATTTTCCTATGTCTTTTTACGGAACCTGGTTGATTATGTTTTCTTCGCATCTTGGGTAGAATGTCGAACAGATCCTTGTTGGTTCAGATGGTGCAACTAAAGGAGTAGTGCTAAAAGATGGTACCGAGATTCACAGTAATGTGGTTCTGTCAAATGCCACCCCCTATGCTACCTTCAAGCACCTGACACCAAAGGTAATACTGTGAATCCCCATCTCATGTTAGCAGTGCAGAAGGCAATGTGCAGCTGATGCGTCTGTTCTCTCTGTAGGGTGCTCTTTCAGAAGAGTTCATCAAAGCTGTAGACCAAGTAGACTACACTTCACCTGTTACAAAGATTAATGGTGAGTCTTGTCTGCGTCTGGTAAAGTTTTTATTAAAGTTTGTATCAAATCTATCCTGCCCTGAAGTAAGGCAGAATTCAAAAGGGATTGTCTACGAGGTGTAGACAAGGCTCTGTATGGACGGCTGTTGACCTTCTGAAGTCCTGTAAGGCCTCTTTTACTTGTATGTGGTTTGCGAATTCGATGCTAGTTCATGCATTCCATAGGGAGTTGCGTAATCACTGAACTGTGTGAAAATGTGTAATAAAAAATGTTAGATGAACAGACTAATAAACTGCTACCATTTTTTCTTAACTTTATTTTAATGTGGAGAGAAAATATCAACAAACATCCCGAGCAAATACAATACAAACATTTAAAAGTTGAGTGGAAAAGATATTGAATTCTCAGCAAAAACTTATTGTAGTTTGGTCGAGAAACTTTGGTTCAAAGTTTAAAAGTTCCAAAGTTTTTGCTGTGGTTTTTGAACCACAGCAAAAACTTTGGTTTTTGAACCACAGCAAAAACTTTGGTTCAGTCTTTCCACTATCTTTTATGGCAAAGATAGTGGAATGACTGTTGCTTTTACTTTGTTATAATATCACCACCATTTGACTGTGATTGATTTGATATAGAAGCATATATCAGTCCTACATTTATACTTGTATCTGTGTGTTTAGGTAAAATACCTACATTTAACAATTTGCATTTGTAAGCAAAAATAGCTGTCAGTATAGTATATATTTCCCCCCTAGGTGCCAGAACTTGTCTCTTTCGGAAAAAGTGGAAAAAAAATTCAGATAGTTGTTTTGGTTTACTTTTCTTTGTTTTTGTCTGCTTTTGTAGTGGCATTAGACAAATTACCAAACTTCCTGGCATCACCCACACCAGATGATAAGCCTGGACCTCACCATCAGTGCTCAATGCATCTGAATTGTGAAAACGTGGACATACTTGAGGCTGCATATAAAGACGCCATCAATGGACGTCCCTCAGCGAGGTTTGACTTTTCTCCTCATTCCTCTGCTTCAAACTCATTCATGTGGATTAGTGGATATGGATGAAAGATATGTCATCAACCCTGCTGCCACTGAAGTTTTTATATTTCAAGATTATCAGAACAAAATACTAAAGGTGACCAATAAGTTTATTTGTCCAAGTTATTTTAAAGGATCTTTTTTCAGTGACATATATTTTATATGTATCACATAGATGTATAATATCTATCTACTACAAATATATATATATATATATTTCTGCTCACATTTAGACAAACGTACCATCATCAGATCTGGTTATTATCTGACTCTTTGCATAAGTTAAAAATGTCAGTATGTTTTTGAACTGCTTTTTATGTCGGTTATTAAAAACAATCTGTTTACCACATAAAATATTAAAGATATCTACTATGTTCACTGCTTGTTGCTTAAAAAAAAATTCCCACCTTGGACCAAATTGTGTTCTCTCTTCCTGTAGACCTATGCTGGAGATGACTATCCCATCTGTTTTGGATCCCACTCTAGCTCCCCCTGGCTGCCATGTTGTGTCATTGTTCACTCAGTTTACCCCCTACCACATCAAAGGCAGGGAGTGGACCCAGCAGGACAGAGAGGACTTCGCAGACACTGGTTAGAAACACAAATTACACTTATGCTAAAAACATGTTTTCCTTTTAACTTATTTTCTTCTCTATGTAAAAGATTTTGACAACATGGCTGCAGACTATGTTTTTTTTTTAAGAGCCTCTTCTTTCTTAAATAAAAAAATTGTTTAAAATACTGGTTATCTTTAGAACTGTATTGATTAACCTGTATAAGTGGAAAAAAAAAAGTCTGTCTTTGTCTGCTTTTGTAGTTTTTGACTGGGTGGAACAATATGCTCCTGGGTTTAAAACCTCCGTTGTAGGCAGAGAAATCCTGTCTCCCCCTGACCTGGAGAAGATCTTTGGACTCACTGGCGGGGTACAAACTGTACACTGCACACATTATAGATGAGAAGCCATTTGAATGTTGACATAGAGCCCGTTTGCCTGACACAATCAGCTCTTCACTGAAGGGGGAAGTAATTTGAGTCCTTCATGGGGCCTGTTGTGTAAGCGGTTAATGGTTATAGACACTTTTACACAAACCTATGAATGAGTCAAAGTTCAGCTGAGCTTTTTTTTTTTTTTTTACCTCACAGAGCTTTGTTTCATTGTACATGTGTGTTTTTCTGTTTTACCGAAACAGAAAATCACTAAACAAAAGAGTGTGCATGGTTATGGTTATGTAAAACTCAGATGCAAAAGCATAAAATATGATGCAAAAGCATAAAGTATGAGCTTGTTTTCACAGAATATCTTTCATGGATCAATGTCTCTGGACCAGCTCTACCTAGCACGACCTTTGCCCTCACTTTCAGGCTATCGCTCACCAATTAGAGGACTCTATCTGTGTGGCAGTGGCTGTCATCCAGGTTTGCCTTTTCATTTTAACTGGATAATAAACTGCATTTACATAATAATTTTTTTATAGCAAAGTAATAGGCATTTAATTGTTTTATGTGGTTACTATTGATAATATTTAATGAACCTTTGAGTTTGAAGTAACATTTTCATTGCTGCTTTGTTTGTCTGCTCATTGAGTAAACAGTGTGTGATTTTTATGTGTTTGATGATTCCCAGGTGGCGGTGTGATGGGCTCTCCAGGCTGGAACGCAGCGCTCACTGTTATATCTGATTTGAAGCGTCGCTGAGAATTGTGACACCATTATTGCAAAAGCATACACTAACCTCTTCTATACTGCACAACTACATTAGTTAAAAAATAAAAAATAAAACTTTTTAAAGTTCAAAATTAAACATTGCAACCCATACTCCAGTCTTGCATAAGTACTCACATACCCCTTGAATGTCACATTCTGTCATGTTCCACAAACAAATTTCACTGTATTTACTAGAATAGTGACTTACCAATACAAAGTAGCACATAATTGTGAAGCAAGAGTCAATCATTTCCCTGTATTGAGCTCCATGCATCTGTCAATTAACTCTGATCTACTTCCATGTATTTTCTGAAGAGAAGTAGCCCCACAGCATGATGCTGCCACCACCATCTGTTCAGGAGGATGTTAGGTTAGCATTTTGCATGTGGGCCAAAATGTTAATTTTCAGTACCGTTTGACCATACAAAGTTGTGGCAAACTACAACTACTTGCTGTAACTTTCTTCTTGCCATTCTTCCACAAAGACCAGATTTGTGGGAAACTTGACCAATAGTTTTTTTTGTCAACAGGTTCTCCCATCTGAACAACTAGTCTTTGCTGCTCCTCCAGGGTCACCATGGTAATCTTGGCCACTTCTCTGATTATTGATCCCTTTTCCTAACCTGTCAGTTCACAGAAGCCATGTCCTGCTGGTCTCCAGCTACACCTGGTTAGTATCCATACCATTTAGGGGGTATGAATACTTATTTAAAGGAATATATTTGATTACATGTCTTTATTTTGGGGTTATTTTCTACAACCATGGATGAAAGAAGTCAAATCTTATCCTATGGATATGTAATGAAGGTGAAAATGAAATGGTCTGTGGGAAAGTTATCTTTTTAGACTATTGTGACTTTGAAATCACTTGATCATAAGAGAGAAACACATTTTGATTGGGAAAAGTAGTCAATATGTATCAGTTTAATCAAGTGGAAATACGTTTTTATACAAGTATCAGCTAAAGATGAGCAGTACAAAATCTTGCATGTTCCTCAAAACTGACATTTTAAGGTGATCTTTGACAAGATGATTGCAATCATGAAAACGATGTACAGTGAAAATTTTAGGTTTGAAAATGTTTAAATAAATTCAAGCAAAGCTGTTTTGTAAAGTTTGGTGTGTTTGACAAAACAAAGTAAATTAATATCTTCCATCTGTCTGTTGTCTGTATCCTGTTATATATGCAGCATCATATGCAGGACCATAACTTCAGCAGTATTTGGGCTAACGGCAGGTACATGGGCAGGTCGCCAGTTAATCACAGGACAAACAACCACGCATTCACACACTTTTACCTGAGGGCAATTTAGAGAGACCAGTTTTCCTAACAAGGATATTTGCGTATTTATGTACTGCAGAAGGAAGCCAAGAGTTCCCAGAGAAAACGTACACATACATGGGCCCAACATGCAAACTCCATGCAAAAAGACCCTAGGCTGGGATTCAAACCAAGATCCTTTTTGATGCAACACTAACAACTGTGTCAGCATTCAGTCTGCATTCAGCAATTTAACAACAATAGTCTGCGATTGCATGTTTTTGTTTTGTTGCATAGCTCTACATCATTATTTAACCACATTAATTATTATTAATATTGGTACAATTTTTAGTGCAGTAATCCCCCAGAGAAAACCTCTAGTTTACTTGGAAAAGAAAAAAAAATTAATTCTATTCTCAAGCTTCATAAACCCTTTTGAAATATAAATATTGTAAAAGCTTATTCAAGGGAGCCAATTGTAAATACCTACTTAGGGAAGTCTGCATATTCAGAAAAGTGAAACAATGTCATACTCATATGAACATCTAGATAAACAATGATTTGAGCTGCAGTAAATGAAACATTTCCAGTCACAAGGTAATAATCCAGAGTAAGACGTGAGAACATTTATCCAGTGAAGGCTGACCATCTCTGTATTATTTTTGCTTTTTTAAATATTATTTTAGAATTGTTATGCACGATTAATATATCTGCATAATTACTTCATTTTGAGAAAAACAGGCATACTAGTAAACAAGAAAATCAAAACCACTGTGTTCCTCTTCCAGCAGGTGTCTGTGTCCTGTGCCTTTAAGACGCTGCTCAGGGTGGACCCAGCGTCGGTCGTTTGACGCTCAGGAAGCGGATTAAACCACCGAAGATTCCCGCAGATAGCGATTTTCCCAATGTGTGAAAAAGGTCTCCACGCCGTCTTAAACCGCAGTTAAAACGTTTTGGGAGGTTTATTTTAGAGGATAATGCTGGATGGTTGCGCTCATGAAATTCACCAGAGACATATGCCGGCTGTTGGGACTCGGAAGCGGTAAGAAAACGTCCCTCTTTTGAAAACTTTCATGAACTGGCTACAAGTTCAGAGCCCCACGATAGTAATGCGATGAAAAACTTCGGAACTCGTTTGGCACGCGGAACGTTAGACTGCTTCGTGTTTGTTATTGTGTGTCTCACTCGTATCTGTCGAGCGGCTTAAACGGAGTTCGTGTAACAATGAAAAGTTTCCATGTTGCCAGTTCCTCCCTTTCCCCACATCTTGTTACTCGCTTCTAGGGAGTCAAAATTCTTTACGTTCACCTATGACAGACTCAAACAGTGTTTTATTCATCAGGTAAGGTCTTTAAATGTTAAATGTGCCGATGAGAGAGGCATATGTTGTCTTAAAAGACGAAACAAACTGAATAAATTTCCTGTTCGCGTTGGTATGAAAACAATGCTTCAGATAGGTGGCACACTCTTCCCCGTGGGAGTATTTATGTAAGACGAGACAGGTTGTGTCTCTGAAGTTGGCCTAAGCCATGTTCCTCTTTTTTCTCCCCCAATTACAATGTCATGTTTTGTTCAACAGAATGCATGTGTTAGAGTGACATTAGAGGCAGCTGAGGATCCAGAAATAACTTCCTCAACACTCTTATTGGACACAGGTGTTATTGATTATGTGATCACATTTCAGGCTTTTTTGCTCATGTTTCACAATTTTCCTTTTTTCCCCAAGTGCTCTAATTAAAAACAGTCATGCCTTCAAGCTGTCTTTTGTTGTAGCAAAATGCAGCAAAAATGCACCTGTGAGTCCTATAAAATCCATTGACATTTTTTTTAAACAGCAAACTAGCAATGAAGCTTATTTTCTGTCCAGCCCACCAGTTCCCAAAGATACACTGTTATTTTTGCATTCCTGTGGAAAGAGCTCACCTTTCAACTGCACTCTGATTTGGGAAGTTTCTCTGAACAGAAGAAACAGAGGATCTTTTGTTGCCTTTGTCCTCCAATCTTGTATCATTTAAGTGTTCAGAGAACATTCCACCAAGGTAATCCTTGAACAGAAAGTCACATTTGGCGACATTTGAGACTTTTGTCATTGGAGAAGTGTGGCACACATGAACAGCTGACTTTATTCCCTATGCTCACTATGTTTGTGTTTTCTGCTACATTCCAATGCTGGATTCTTTATCTAAACACTTCAATTTTTAGATGTAAGAGGGGGTCTGGGTACCTTCAGCTGGCTTTATGAGGATTCCTTTATTACTTTCTACATTGTTGACGAGAGCTGCTTCCCCCAGCAGAATACACATAAACATTGAGAAAAGACTGAGTGTGCCGTATGGATGCATTTCAAAGGCAAAATTGTCCATCCCCACTTTACGAGTCACATGAGTCATAGACCAAGTATGGATTTGTCATTCTCCGCAACACTTTGCTGAACCAATAGAAATCTGACACCACAAAGTTTCCTTCAAGGCCAGTTGTTTTTGCTTCATTTTTTTTGTCTTGTGATTTGTCTCCATGTTCTCTGGTTGGAGAAACTGCAGAGCTTGCATCTGCTGTATGCCCAAACAATAGACCCCACTTTAAAAAGCCAGTGTCTGCTCTGTAGGTCATATTTAACCAGGTTTCAAAGAAACTGTAGTCCTGGAAGTGACTGTTTGTGGTATGTGATGGCTAAACTGTTCCTCTTGCTTAAGAACAAAGAGAAACAACATGAATTAATCTCGTTGGGGAGTTTTCAGTTCGGCATTGTTGAGCATTCCTGGTTCTCAGAAATGATTTAATAATAACCATTGTCCTTTTCTCCACCCACAGTTATAATTTTTAAAATGTTTTATTTGTTACTAAAACCTAAAGCGGATAAACCTGAATATGATGGAGGAACATGTTTATCCTACATTCAGATGGCAGAACTTTTAAAATAAGATCTATTCAGATGCTTACATAGGAATAGATTGTCAAACAATGCATTTTGATAAGTAATTCAAAATCTGGAAACATAGGATTTCTTAAGCTATACTTTGCATTAATAGGACAATCTGTGATTTGAAGGTGAAAAAAAGTCTAGCATTAACCTTTAAGCCTGAGGGTCACAACTGTCTGTTTCTCATTTTATTGTACAAGAATGCCGCATTGCTTGCTGTCAGTGTAGGTTGTTGTTCAACTGTGGTCTAAGAATGGGATTATGAGAGTCTGATAGTATGACAGCCCTGAGTAAAAATAGCTTGGGATCAGAGTATCTCCAAAAAGTATAAAACAGAATGTGACATAATCTAAGAGATTTTACTTAAAACAGAAAATTTATATTTATTATTACTGCTATTTAAATAACACCAATGCAAGTATAATGATTTTAGCATTAATCAACTTTATTGTCACCTTATAGAATAAATACCTATTGAGTCTAGTTTTTCAATTCTTGTTGTACAGCTTTAGCCTAAGTGTAATTGGGAAAATATTATTATTTAGCCTGGTTTATCAATGACTGTGCTTTCTTATAAATAAACACTTAAGAAAATGCCAGAGATGGCTGAATTCCATATCTATTGTCCATGGACTTGTGCTGCAGAGTAACATTAAAAAGAAACACAAGCATGCAACACCTCATAATTTAAGCACATGATGGAAATGTAAAAATATTTTAACCCTGCCAATATAACTATAATATTTTGGGTGTCCAATTTAGTTAGTTACCATTAGCAACATGAAGCAACTCCATAAATAAAACTTAATAAACCCAAATGAAAATGTTGCTACAAATGTGATTGGTTAGTGTTGGTAAACTGTTTGGCATGTAGCCATTTCTTTAATAAAGTATAAACAGCGTCCATTTCTCAAATATACACTAGAATGACACATAATTGTAATAGTAACGACTCCAAGCTGACCCCAAACAATCATTCTGAGAAGGGTTTCCCTTCTCTGAACAAGACTTTAGTAATCAGCCTGTAACTGACTAGCTAACAGACATGCCTGTTGTTGCTTGCTCACTGTAGTTTTAAACTGTGGTTTATTAAAGTGATGAGTGGTACTCTTTGGGCTCTGTGCTTTGTGTTTTTCTAAACCAGAAATATTTTCAAAAAGCCAAATTTATCTTTCTTGTGAGGGAAAACTGTAGTAACCTTATTTTAGCCAACTTGCCAGTAGTGCAGCAACAGGCGGGGCAGGGCAACTTTTGCTACTCTATGATCCACACAACTGGAGAAAACTAGCCACCTGGACCTTTCCTCTAGCATCACCTTAAAAGGACATTAAATCTTAAGAACTTTTAAAAAGCTTGTAGCATGCCTTCATCTATGTAAGCAGTAGATGTGGAAAGCTCATCTACTGGAAAGTCTTTTTTTGGAAATAGATGGGAAAACTAAAGATATTACATGATGATTTGCTTAAAATTTTTATTTAATCTCAGAGATTAAGAATGGCCAAGATAGCAGTATAGAAGTTTCATGTAAAAAAAAAAATTAGAACAAAAACTCAAAATACTCAATTTACAAATGAATCCAAGTCACAATGACTTGTGTGTTGTTTCCTAACAGGCCCTGCTGTGCAGCAACAGGAGGAGCCAATGGACTGTGTTGCTGCAACCTCTGACCCGTGTCATGATGCCACTTTATCACAGGTACAATGTCATTCTGACCAAAACTGCTTTGACAGCAATAATTATGCTATAATGTGCAGAGCTAAACTACTGTGTGCATGTGTGGTTTGCCCAGAATGGAGAGGATGATCTGAGTGAGGAGGATAAGGTCAGACAGAAAGCAGAGCGACGCCGAGCAAAGAGGAAGGTGAGCAATTAAATACACTTTTAAAAATGATTCTACTCCAGTTTATTTTGCTACATATGAATGATGCCGTGGATTACTCTTAATGTTTTAGCGGCGCAGGAAACGTAAGAAGCAAGAGCAGATCAAGCAAAATGACAGCGCTGAACAGGTAGCCCTTACGTTTCCTTAATGAAAATATTCCACATTTTCATTTTGCTGTTCAAACATGATTGTATTTGTGATCTCGCACATTAGGATGAAGAAGAGGACGGTGGTGCAGAGTCTGAGCTGGATGAGAGCGAGTCAGAAGCAGACACTGCTGAAGAGGAAAAACAAAGAGCCGCAAAAGAGGAGAACAAGGAAACTAAATCTGCTGCTCCTAACAAGCACAATGCAACTCCAGTTATGGCTCCTGCAGGACTCAAGCAGAAGACAAAAGCCAACTCAACAGAAGAGGTACTGAGTATGAATGAGGTTATTGCACATTGTCTAATACTATTATTGTTGTCATAAACCCAGAAAACTTGCAATATGTTTATTTTTTTATTTTTTAAGCCAGATGATGAGTGATCTAAGAGCTGTTTGGCTTTTTGTGTTTTACAGGAGCCGGAGTGGGATGTGAGCAGTGCCTTCTTCGCTAATGCTGCTAGCCATATCAAACCCAAAGGATCTAGTCGCAAGTCCAAAGAAAACAAGGAAAATGAGGCCAGAAAAGAGGTAAATGAAATAATAAATTGGTGCAAAACAACAACGATCTCTTTACTTATCCTGACGTGGTATTGTGTTCATCTGGCTGGTCCAAAGTCTTATTTAACGGGGAACAACTGGACTATGGACTATGGACTATATTACAATACCCCTGTCTGTTTGTCCACTGTTATGCATGTGGCATGATAGTATTATTATTCTGTTTGTAGACAAACATAACTGACAACATGACCAAGAAAAGCGCATCGCTGACGGGTAAGGAAAGATTTTTATGGAATCTTGCCACATAAGCAATTGTTAAATTGAATTTTCATTTAAACATCAACAAAGGCTTTGAGAAGATTATTGATTACACATTCTTTTCTACAAACGTCATCTGTGTTATAGCAGTCAGGTCTTCAGGCCAGTATCTTAACTGAAAGTTACTTACATTTCTTTGTCTTGCAGAAAAAGGGATTAAGCTGGTGCAGGAAGGACAATATGCACAAGCAGCCTGCATGTTTACAGAAGCCATAAAGTGTGACCCAAAGGATTACAGGTACATCTTCTGACAGCTATGTACGACTATACATTGTAACCATATTCATACGTTGTTTTGAATTTGGTCATGTTACAACCACAAACTCTACTTTTTCAAGATGACCTAAGAAGTGTGTCAAACATTTGCTTTATTCTCCTCTTAGTCAGTACAGTGCATATTCACATTTTGCTGCAATTACTTCTGCACAACTTATGGGGTGTGTCTCCACCAGCTTCCAAACCAAATTACTTTAGTCCATTTGTCCTGGTTAAGCAGCTCAATTTCCGTTATTCTGGATGCAGATCGTGAACAGCAGTTTAAGTCTTGAACTTGAACCATGTTGTTGCCTGTGGACTGAAAAGCTTTGTTTCTGTCTCAGACTTCAGCACTTTGTTCCAAAAGGTGATCCACAGCAGGAATGTAGATTGAACACTCTCTGTGAGATGTTGAATGCCTAAGATATTGTTTTATAACATTACCCTCCTTTAAATTTTTCCACAACTTTGCACATGACGCGTCTGTTGCGTTCCTCAGTCTTATAAAGCTCTGAGGCTTTCACAGAACAGCTGGATTTACGTTGAAATTAAATTACTCGAGTAAATTCTGTTTACTAATTAGGTGACTTCTGAAGATAATTGGTTGCTCAGCTTGTTATTCAGGGGTGTTGAATTAAAGTAGCCTGGAAACCACACTTCAGATATTTTTGAGAGAAAAAAAAAATATTCGTTTTATTCCCTATTTATAATGTTATGCACCAGTTTGTTCTATCGCAACATCAACAAAATACATTGAAATTTGTAGTTGCAATGTGACAAAACATGGAATGTTTGGCAGGTATGAATACATTTACAAAATATTTTGCAAATATATTAGTACATGGGTTCACATGTACTAAGGTGTGTATTATACAGTTATTTTTCCCCTTTCATTTTCAAATCTCTTTCATGCAGGTTCTTTGGAAACCGTTCATATTGCTATTACTGCTTGGAGCAGTATCCTCAGGCACTGGGGGATGCAGAACGCTCCATTGAGCTGGCTCCAGAGTGGGCCAAAGGATACTTTCGCAAAGGCAGAGCTCTCATTGGCATGAAGGTGGGCACAGAGCATAATAGTTATGAATATATATATATATATATCTATATATATATATATATAGATATAAATT
>CAEFZX010013656.1:0-15063 GCA_903066825.1 Alfaro cultratus | reverse complement strand
GCCTTTAATTCAAAAAAATGTTTTCTTTGTATTTTTGGTAGATAAACCAATTTTTATATACATATAAAAAATAAAAAAAATTATATATATATATATATATATATATATATATATATATATTTTTTTTTTATTTTTTTTTTTTCTCACTTGAAAAATGAGAGTTTTGTTTTCTAAACTGAATGTTCCCATTCAGCAAATTTATTCTGGAAATGCCAAATTGCATAACTATATGGTCAATGGAGGCACAGCTACAGCATTTGGTAGAAAGCAATAAAAAAAATTTTAAAAAGCAATCACACAAAAAATTTTAATTATCAAGCTTGTTTTAATTCATTGTGCGATTAATTGATTTATTGCGACAGGCCTATGTGTAAAAGTCTGGTTTCGATTGTCCATGCAGGAATTAAAAATGAACACAGCTCTGTGGAACAGAGGAGGCGGGGCGGAGGTAAACCTGAACCAACAAGTGCAACATGACTTGGTTTGACACTGGGTCAAAGTAAGTGTCAAAACAAAGCAATATTTTCAAGGATGGTCCAAGCAGAGAAAATAAAAGAGAAATCCATTGAGCCAGGTGCATTCACTCAGGTAGCAGCACTCTGTCACAAGTACAGCCATAAACACACTCAGACACAGTCCAAGGTCTTCAGAGTGAGAAAGTAAAAAAGAAAAAAAAGCCACATCCCACAGTTAGAAGGAACACTGTAGGTGGTGGAGCCAATGCAAAACCTCCTATGAATACAAATGCTTTGAACCTGACTGACCCAGCGGAGATTGTGATTGTGCAGGCGTGAGTGTGTGAGTGTGTGAGGGCACTTGGCTTTTCTGCATGTGTGTGTCTGCGTTCGGCGGCAGCTGCTGCTGCGCTCTATCTCTTTGCTCCGGCAGCGTTCCCGTTGGCCCACGGGGTCAAAAACACACACAAATCAGACATCGAGATGTCGGGGAGCGCAGGGGTGGGGGTAGGGGAGCACTGGAGTCGTGCCTAAGCCGATGTGGACAAAATGAGCCGCCACACCTGATCCTTTACTGTACAATAAAAGAGCAGGAGACAACAGGCTGCCTCAGAGACACAGAGGTGAAGAAGAGAGGTTAAGGAGGAGGACGACGTCGGAGCAGGGAGGATGTAAACCGTGTAACACTGATATCAATATTTCCGTAATGAGGCTGCGCGTAGCTGATAATTTTCATACGGAAGTGTGAAAAAGAAGACGGAGCTCGTGTGTGAGGAGAGAGACGAGAGGGTGTGTGTCACCACCCACCGAGGGTGAGACTTCCTGGCCCTGCACCGCGCTCTCATTAATCAGCTCAGTATTTAAAAAAGGACTGGACACTCGGCTGTAATTACCTGCCTTTGTCAGGAATATGCGTGTGTGCGCGTGTGTGTGTGTGGTGCTTTGAAAAGTGAGTGGCAAAAACACAAATCTTAGGGAGAGGAAGAGTTTGATGACAGATACAAGATAAGGGGCGTAGGTGATGGAAAAGCCCAGAGCTGGATGGTGTGTAAAAAGAAAAAAAAAGAAGAAGGAGGAAGAGGAGGAGAGGATATAAAGAGGAAGAGAAGACCAGCTGAGAGACGGGAGGGGAAGGACAGTGAGGACTGCTGGGGAGGAGTGGGAGAAGTGAGAAACTAAGAAGATGGAAATGGAGACACAAACAGAGAGCAGAGGATGTAATGATGCAGGAAAAAGTTGACTTCTAAAGTGGGATATTAGTATTCAAGCAACAACAGTTGCCCTCCCTCTTTCCTTCCTCCCCCCGTCCTCTCGTCCTGCTGCCCCATCAGCCCCGGCGGTCAGCGCGTGCGTCCTGCGGCGAACTAGCAAAAAAAACAAAAAATCCCAACAACACAGGGCTTCAACTTGGAGTGTGAAACGTTTGCTTCGACGGGTTCAGATGGAAAAAGAAAGAAAAAAAAGCGCTTTTTTTTCCCTGTGTGTGGGCCTCAACTCCCCGCTCTCATTTTAACTGTAATTATTTCTGAAATTCATGAGCGAATTGCACTCGCAAGTTGAAACCTTTTCTGTCAATCAGTGAGTAAACACAAGTTGAAATTTCTTGTTATTTAAAACAAGTGTGAATCAGAAAAACAGTGGCAAACGCCCACATGCAGAAACGGTGATGCAGGAGAGCCGATGTACAATAAAGATATAAGAAGAAAGAAATGGCTTATGCAAACATCTTATGGGTATTTACATTACTAAAAAAAGAGAGAGAGAGAGAGTTGATGAAAACACGGTTTCACAGTTCTGGTTCACTGTCCACTCTAAGTGTCAAGTTTTCAGTTCAGCTATGACTGCCAGAGATGAGGAGGTAGGAGGAGGGAGAAGATTTAGCTGCCAAAGACCACCTCGCTTTGGATGCTTAAAACGTATTTTTCAATATTCTAATATGCATATAATGGAATACTTATAAACATTTCCTTTTGCTTAACACCATGTTGCACAAGGGAGATATGTAGAGATTTTATAGTGCTCTTCATATTTTGAACTTGTCACATTACGACCCCATGTTTGATGTATTTCATTGGGATTTTATGTGAAACAACAGAAGAAAGCATTGTGTAAATGGTATGTCTGACAGAGGCCTGCCTTCTAAAAAGTATTTTAAAAGCTGCAGTGCGTTAGCCTACCAGTTTCCTTCCAACGCAATTCCACTCGATTCTCATCTCCCTTCAGGTGTTTGTCTAGGATTTCTCCCATTGAGCTTAATTTCTCTGATTGGATTTTAACTGGGCCAACAATAACATTGATTTTCTGTTATGTTTTAGAATTGTAATCTATCTACATATGGTTGTAGTTTGGCGATAGATGTGTTTCCATTACGAACAGCACAGAACTTTGTCAATATTC
Organism: Alfaro cultratus; assembly: GCA_903066825.1. Lineage (NCBI taxonomy): Eukaryota > Metazoa > Chordata > Actinopteri > Cyprinodontiformes > Poeciliidae > Alfaro > Alfaro cultratus. Next base: position 12,211 of record CAEFZX010013656.1, on the reverse strand, counting down.
TGCTAATGTCGAAAAAACTCAATTTAGATTATTCAAAAACAAAGATTTCTTAAATAAGAAATGTAATTAACATGACATGAATGTGTTTGTGCACACAGTAAGTCACTAAGAAAAGTGCCACGTCTCGATCCTCCAATTACTTCTTGCTGTCGTCTTCTTCGTGGTTTGGGCCCGTGGCAACTTCCTGTTCTTGATCAAGTGACTTGTATGATGCGAAAAAAGTGTTCCCATTGCAGTTTTGTGAAATCCCATTAAGATGAAAGATATATTTAAAAAAATTTTAATGTATACAGGTTTAATTGACACAAATTCTACCTCTCTTAAGCATCTCATTATCCCCTTCAGCTTCACAAGAAATCTTTGGAAATTATGTGGACCGAAAAAGCAAACTCTGCTCCGCCTAAAAACCTAGGTGTCGTTTAGGTTGAAGTGAACTCTGGGGCAGTTTGAATGTACGTGTGAACACCAAGAAGACCAGAGATTGCTTCAAAATCAGGAAGCAGACTATGGCACAGGGAATTATGGGTAAACACAACCAAAACAAATCCGAGTGTCTAGCGATGGATCAAGAAATGGGTCATGGTCTTTTACCAATGACCAAAGAGAAATCTTACCACCCTCTGAGGCCACTCCATGTTTATTACACTTAGTCAAGAATGAAGTTGCGCTTAGTGTCTTCTTCAGAGGTTTTCATGTCTTTCTTTCCGTGGTTCTTGGTGCAGCGCCACCACACGACGGGAGATGAAAAGATTTTTCATTTGGTTTGGTCTGTTTGGTGCAGTGCGAAAGCAAACAGAATCAAAAGAAACCAAGTTTGAACAGAGTCTATTAGACTATAAGGTGTGAAAACACCCTTAAAGCATATCTTTTAGCAAATCTCTGTATGTATTTTATTTTTCATACAAAGTTTTTCCCCTTCCTATCTGACATCCAGGTAATCCCTTCTGAATCCACACGCAAGACCCAAATCACCGATGATCCTCAGAGCTTCCATTAACCTGTCTGCATGTATGATTTTTTTTTCAGCAGCTTAAACTACTTCCCGACTCTGCCTCTGGCCTCATTCGCTGCTTCCCTCTCATTTGACTAATTATATTCCCCGAGAACGCTGTTGACAAATTCATTTGGAAATCCATTAGTCCCGTGGCGTTGTTTAAACAATGTGAACGTTAATGTCCATTGCTCTAATACTCCTGATTCTCATTCTAATAGCCGTCTGATAAATCAGGTTATCTGCGACACCTTCTACACACCGTGAAGAGCGGAAATTAGAGTATTATTAACTATCAGTGGTGCTCTGTCGTGTCCGGGAGTGTTAGGAAAAAAGAGGAGAGAAGATGACAGACCTTCGGTAGGGAGGAAGGAAGAGAGAGAGAGCGAAAGGACAAAAACAGAGAGAGAACAAAGACACCAGAGAGAAGGATGAGTTAAAGAAGACCAGAGGGGGAAACAGAAAGAAATAATAAGGAACATGAAGAGCGACAGGACCAAAGGGTGTTGAATGTAAATGAGGTTAAGTTAAACATTAAAGAGGGAGGATTGAAGACACAAAGTAAGACATGAGGAAGAGAACAAGAAAAGAATCGATCCAAGAAAACATTGAAGGCTTTTTACCTCTTCACTTCCACTTAAGATCCAAACTTTTATTAATTATTTGGAAACTCTTACATTGGCCTGCTCTAAACTTCACTGGTGGGTTCGACACAGATTTCTCTGACATAACTTGAAATTTACAAAAAAGTAAATAGCTCTCCTTAATAGTGATCACAAATCACAGTTTACTTTTAATTACTCACTCAGTTGAATATTTCACATAATTAAACAGATGACAATGTTTTAAAGAAGGATGTGTTCTTAATTGAATGTTTTGTGGCAGCACCTTTAGCAATATTTGTACTTTGTGATGAGATGTCAGCTGTCACAGGTGGTTTCTTCTTCTCTTCTTGAAACAAAAGGCACAAGTCACCTGAGGTTTGAAAGGTGGCGTCTCCGCTCTATAATGTTTTTGATTTTTCCTGGACATTTAATAGGATCAAGATCTAGGTTCATGGAATGTCATTAAAAAAGTAGTTGAGGGTGTTGTTTTTCTTTTAACTTTATGTTTTGGGTCATTGTCTTGCTGGAGAACACAAGAGCTGAACTCTGACACCAGGCCGTCTGTTTTCATTCCACGATGTTTTGGTAGTCATCGAGACTCATTCACTGATTTCTGAACGCGTTCTTGATTCCCCGAGCAAAATATCCAAAGCAGCACAAAAACAAACTAGTTCATTCCCTATTTCCTGACAGCTAAAGTCTTACTTTCTCATTTTGGTTGCAGTATTTCCTTGTTGTCTAAAAATACATTCACGGTCATCACTCCATTGAACTCAAATATCGTCATTTAACCTGCTGGAAAGCATTAACGGTGCGCCAGCACAAAATGTGTATCAATAAAACAAAATTGGTTTACTGACCCAAGTAAGGTGCATAAAGAATTCAGCCAAAATTAGAAAAAATTAATGAATAAAAGAAAGCAAATACATAAGAAACACACTTCTTTCACTGTTGATTCTGTCTCACAGAATCATGAGTTATTGTCACCAGAGCTAAAAATGTTACACTTTAAACCTAAAAGTGTGCTTCCTTTTCATATTCATTTTATTTATTAGTATTAATTTATTAGGCTCTCAGTGAAAAGCTTAAATACCTGAATTATTATTTATTACCGGAAATAATAAAACCATATAGATACTAGCGGTCTTGATATCCTCTTCATTTGACTCCTAACTGCTATCTACGTTATCAAGTTGACATAATTGTTTAAGATGGTCTGAACGATGCTCAAATAATCATTTCAAATCAAGCACCTCAAAGCCCCGGAGTAATTTCACTTCCTTATCTAACAACCGTGTTGAGCTCTTATTTTAAATTCTGAAGAAGGGAACGTTATAAATGTTTTATTTAATCAAAAGTCGCTCATCTACGACCCGCGCTGACTGGGTCAGCCTTATTATCCGAAATAAGCCAATTTCTCCAATTTCCTGACCGCATCTCTGGCTAAAACTTCCCTGCCTCCCGTCTCTCCTGTTCTCTCTGACCCGGCTTCCTCCTCACTTCCCTCTGAACGCTCGGCGAGCCTGTCGGCGTCAGTATCCCTCCCTGCCTGCGGAGCCTGGCGGAAAGTGTGGATGAGACACGTCGGCCTGATTAGCCGCATGTTTACCTACCACCATCACTACTCTCATAACCAGAGGGCTTCAAGGGCACCGCCGGAGGCTCGGCTCTGCGCACGAACCAACCCACACGGAAGCGCATCTAATAGACACTCCGTGCTTAGCACTCCTGGTGAAAGTGTCTGATGTGTGTGTGCCATCGTGCCCCTGTTGAGTCGCCCACCATGGCACAGTCCTCTTAATTAAGAGGAGTGTGTGCGTATGTGTGAGTTCTGGGGGCGGAGCAGCTGGCAGGAGGCACTGGGGCCAGAGAACATCTGCAGAAAGGCTGCAAACACACACACACACACGCACACACAGGCATAAGAGAGACAAAGTAATGGCCGCTTATACACACACTGTCACTGCTATGAGCGCCCATAATAGAACAACACACACTGTGAACACTTGTCAACAATCTAACGGGCAAGAAAAGAAACCTAGAAACACACGAAGGACCGGGTTCAACACTGCCAATGCCGCCGCCGCCAAGCCAGTGGGGCTGTCACCATGGCAACCCGCGACCGGTCATGTCACCATGGTTTTGCGAAGACGGGCGACGGAAAAGAGAGTGGGAGATGGGCAGGCGATAAAAAGAGCAAAAGACAAAGAGAGAGAAAGCGAGAGAGAGAGAGGGACATTAAAACAGTCCCCACAATGCTCAGCTCTGCTCTTGTTATGAAACAAAAGAGTAAAGAGAAGAGAGAAGAAGAGTCAGAGAGGATCTGGAGACGTGTCAGCGTCTGGGAGGAGGTCAGCAGCTCAGAGGGCTTCTGATGCACCACAGGGACCTCAGAAATTACCCTCCTTTTTTATTCAATAAGTCACGAGGAGCTGTGGGGCTTTTTGGTTTTTTTCTTAACACAAAAACACACATCTGATATCATCATGATAATAGACGCCAGAGGGGCAGAAGAAGGAATGGAGGTTTTGTCCTTGCTGTGGGGCAAAGGTTAAAGTCAGGAGCAAAGGATTAAAGCGTCGTATCTGTTGTTTCAAGTTCACCTTATCTCCTACAGCAATCTGTCTCAGACCTTATAAGGCGTTTTTTTCCCTTCCTTTTTACCTCTATCATGACTTTTTTTAAGACTCTTTTTATCCATCAAGTTCTAATTATCTGTGAAATTAAAAAGTAGTTCGGTTGATGAGCTGTAAGAAACTTAAATTTAATGCGATCTTAGCACGAACAGAGAAACTTTGAGGAGAGGCCAACCTTATTTTGGAAAAACAAAATTCTTAGTTACTCAAAATGTAGTAATACGTGTATGATTATGAATTTTTGTAGTAGATATCGCATCAGTAATGGAAATAACAAAACATACATCGAAACTATAACCTAATCAAAGGCAGCAGGGGTCAAATGTGCAATGATGCCCCAGTAGTACTGCATCAAAACGCTGAGGTTGAAAGATTTCTGTACATCAGGGGGTCACTAACCTGCTTGAAACTGAGAGCTTCTTTATGATTACTGAGTAATATGAAAGGCTACCAGGTTGATACAGTTTACTTCTAATTATATAACTTATAGATTAATAATTCATCTGTTTTTGGAGCACCACCTATGGTCTTCGGGGGCAACCCGGTTATGGAACAAAACCATAAATTTCCATTTTTTATTTAATCTTTCAGTCTCCATGAGGAAGTTCTGCTAACCTTGAGGATTCAGACAGCAGGGAGCGTTAGGAGAAATATCATTAGCTGTGATATTTCAAGAGGTAACCCAACAAAAACTATTTCTAAGCATGTTGAATCAAGGAGGGCGCTCTGGATGTCGTTTTGACTCTGCGCATAAGCAAGTAAGTAAGTATGTAAGTAAGTGTAACTTCCCCCGTTTTTTAGCTTTTGTTGAGCATCTTCCAGCTCCATTTTGTCACTTGTTGTGACTGTGGGGTGAGTCAAGTTCAAATCGTCTGACGTGTGATTGATAGGAGCTGAGCCGCATGCACATGCAGTGCGCTGCTCTCGTTACAGTCTGATTAACTTCTGCACCGTACTTACTTTATTTCCTCAACAGGTTAAACCATCTACTCCTCTATTTATGCTATAATAAGTAGATTAACAAGACTCGGTTTTCTTTCATTGTGCTGTATGTGCTGCAAGCTTACAAAACGCACCGCAGAAACATGAGCCCAGATCATTCTGGTCTGACCCGACCCGGTCAGATCTGAACTCTACCAACAAGATCAAAGATTCCCCACCAAACCCAATAGTGGGCATAAAGGTCCTTCTTCCATATTCATTCAGAGAGTCTTGCCAAATCCACCTACAGAGTTTGCTACAAAAAACAAAAGCTAAATCTAAGCAAATGGGAATACAAATGGAGCACCAACCTGCTAAATGTATTTATATTTACTTTGATTTCTGAGATTATGCTAAAAAGGTAACACCGAAAAAAAAAAAAAGCACCTCAGTTTGATCATTTTGGTCTCAGCCCTTCCACTTCTTTGTGTCTCTGGCACGTAAACACAAGCGAGTGAGATTTTACTTTATTTTTTATGGCTTTGTCCATATGTGTTAGAGAGATGTAGTGTGACATGAGATGTATGCATATTGGTTAATCGATATTTGTGCAGTTTGGCCTTCTCTATACTGTATTGATCTGTAGCCGGAGCCTAGAGTGTACATGCTTGACTCCTGACCCCTAAAGCGCCATAAAGTCAGGATATAATAAACCAACGTGTCAGTGTGTCCTCACCGGAGGAGGAAAATAAAATAAACCACAGGTACTGCTTACTTTTTAGTATGGTCAAATGTTCTGATAGGTCAATTTCAGAATATTTTATAGACACTGGGAGTGACTATAAAGATATTTATAAGCAAACTAACAGCATAGAGGCGACAACTTGCTTTAATGAAGGCGGCGCTTAACAATGTGAGAGTTTATTTTTACATAGCTATCGGTCTCATAACAAATATTTGGCAAAATAATAGAATCTTGCCAAACTATATGAGTAACATGTCTGACTAAACTGAATTCAATTAAAAATCTTTGAATTGAGAAAACAACCGTTTTGACAGATGCTTGGCATACATTTAACTTTAGAACTGCAATATTATTGGTTAAAATCAGTTTTGTCCTACCCAAAGTGACAAATGTTGTGAATTTTATGTCAACTTTGTTATGATTTTCTTCTCTAGAAACTTTAAAACAGCACAGATTTGGTGTCTAAAAGCTAAATCATAAGGCCAGGGAGACACACAAAAAAGATTATGTCAACAAATCAGAAAAGGATTAAAAAGAAAAAATCTTTAGCACCGCAAAGCTGTCACCATAAGAAAAGGCGGAAATATGGCTCCAATTCAATAGGAAAAAGACTTTCCACCCTGAAAATGTCAATAATATCCATAACATGTGATTGATTATATCTTTAACTTTTCCAAATTTTTTCGTGGTATGTCGCAAACTTTAACGTAATTTGTTTGGATTTTATGCAAATGCACTCTTTAAAAAAGAAAAATGTAAAAGAAGGTTACCACAAGCCATATAAGGACACAGCAAACATGATAAGGAACTCCATGTGTGGCAGTAAACTAAAGCTAAATCTCTAAGTTCTTCTTCCTCCACTTCCCTTCAATTTAGTATTGATAAAAAAACACTTTATTTTCTGTTTGTCCCACAAATCTGCCACCTCCATTTCCAGAATAACTCTGCGTGTTTCCTGATTATTTACATTTCAAGCGAGTTTCTTCTCTACACAGTACCAGCGGAAAGAGCCACAGGAAGCAATATGTAGCAGGGGGAAACACTAAAACAAAAGTGAAATACTAACAATCAACACAGAAAATGTGCACGATTTCCTTAAATGTGCGTAGAAATTCCCCCGGAGAAGGAAATTAGCTTTGTTGCTTCAACTGAAGCAGCACAAAACAAATCTGCAATGGTTCATTTAGGGACTCTTCCGCTGAACACTATAATAAGGGACATAAATATTATGCGCACATGCATGTTTGCATACGTGAGTAAAGCGGAAATGACAGCACATTCTGGTTCAAGCTAAACTCGGCATTAATGATGGACCGAGATCGGATTGAGCTGTGGGATCAAATGCGCCGTCTGCTGAATAATGGAACACACGGGGAACGACGGCGGTCCCAAACGGACCACAGACGGAAGCCTAATGTATAGCAGGTACACCAAGTGTGCCTGCAACAAGAGGAGGAATCACTGCTACGTCTATACACTATCTATATCTGTGTGTGTGTGTGTTCAGATTACAGGTTGGTATGGGTGTGACAGTGCACAGAAACACACTTGTGTGTTGTTTTTATGATCATGTCAGCAATGTGTGTCACTCATCAATAATGTAAAACACTTGGTTCCCCCCCTCCTTTAAAATGACACTCCCGTGTTCCACATAATTAACTCTCTCTCTATCAACTGTGCGCCCACACACGCACACACACACGCACACGGAGGAACACAGCTGAAGGAACAGAACAATAACCTACAAATATAAATGGGCTCAACATTTAAAAAATACCCAGAAAAATCCAACGAGAAGACACGTTCCAATATGGCTTTGATATGGTGCGAAATCTCAGGAGCATTTTCAAATTTATTTCCTCTTTAATGAAATAATTCCCCAGTTTAAACAAACAAAAACACAAATTAATCCAGAAATGTACATACGCTGCACACAAGTTGTATGTAAATGTCACAAAACCTTTATTTCTCCGTCTGACATTAAATCAGACTAAATGTTTCCTTCTGTTTTTCCCTCTTAGGATTGTTCTACAACCTAAATGCCAGACTAATGAGAAATGTTTGGTTTTTTTAAGAGAATCTTTTTATCACTTTCTTCTACATCACAAGTTTACACACATTCCTTCAGTATTTGGTAGAATTACCCTGAAACATTTTATGTCTCCTTCCATAAGCGTTCCCCCTGACAGGACGACTGCAGCCGAGTCAGGTGTGTGGGTCGCATGGCTCACACACATTAAATGAGATCTACGTGCAAATTTTCTATTGGTTTTCCAATAAGGGCTCAACAATGACTTTATAATCCTTGAAGTAATTGTCTCTTCCTCTCTGAGTGGCCTTTCAGTGCATGTTATGGATAATGATTCTCTCTTCCAAGCTTCAATCAGCATCTTGACACTTTGAAGCATCTTTGCTGTTCTGTGGTTGATCCACATAGTTTATGACAAAACACAATCTCTTTAATGGGCTAGTATTATGTGTTTTCCAGGCACATGTTGCAATTTTATAGCACAATCAAGTAAATATTGAAATACATTTGAAAATATGTTTCAATGCAGTTGTGAGGAGTTTAGTGATACAAATCACACTTTGGTATGCGACTTATGTCCTAAAGAAGCATATTACAAGTGGGAATGTTTTTTTTCCAAGACCAGTATTTGTGTTTGTGTTTAAAATGTTGCGACACACAGTCACAGGTCATACAGTTCCCCCAAAAAGGAGTCATAAATAGTTCATGTCGCCACTTTCATCGTTATCACGATAGTACTACACAATATTGTGATAAAGCTTTATGTCCATATTGCCCACCCGCAGTGGGCGGCCGTATCAGAATCAGATTTTGTCTAGGTAACAGAAAGTTACACTCCCAAAAATTTTGCATTTTGGGTTTACCTCATCCAGTCAAGTGTCGCTGTTCCCAGAACACGGTTTACAGAACACACAGCGACAGGGTTTGATCCCATCGTAACCTCAAGATTTTTCTCCAGACTTTCTTCCTGTTTTAGCATTTTCTTCAAGTCTAAACCCAGTGGAGAACAGAGGTTAACAGACGGAAATGTTCATCATCATCTTGATGGTACTTTTTTTTTTTTAAATGGCCAACAAAATACAATCAAGCAAAAAAAATAAGAGCAATGACGGTGATTACTTGAAGTTTTTTTGTGTGGGGGTGTGTGTGTCATTAGATTTTCCTCCTTTGTGATGCATGAAACGGATTAAAATAGTCAGAGTTTCCGGCTGGCGAGGATCTATTTTCTGACAAAGATTCGCTTTTAAATTGTGGCTCAGCAAGGAGATGTGTAAAATACCACAGACAGACACGAAGAAACACATCTGCACACAAACATCCATAAGGAGTGAGTGGTGTTGATGCCAGCTTGGAGTGATGGTAATATCACAGACTGGAGGAGCTGCTAATGAACAGTGCGAATGGGAAGAAAGGCTCCAGCTCAATCCACTAATTGCCTTAAAAGCTTTTCGTACAATTTACCCTGTCAACAGAGATGGTGGTAGTGGTGTGTATGCATGTGTGTATGCGTATGTAGGTGTCTGTGTGGGTGGGATGTGGGATAAGAAAAAGAGATAATTTTAAGAAAACATATTGTAAGAAAGCAAGGAGGGGGGGAAGAAAAAGAAAGAAAAAGCACAATGCTTTTACACCTACGCAGACCCAATCAAACACACTGTGTCTCTCATGCAGCAAGATGTCTTATTTAGCCGAAGCCATTTCAAAACCGCAGCCTGTCATTTCTCTCCCCCCACCCGCTTCTCCAAAAGAGCCGAAAGCGCACACGTACAACGACTGTTCATTCCGGCGCACGCGAATCCGCCGGCTGCGTGCTGTACAGCCATCTTTTCCACGCAGAAACGCTCTGCTCTGCTTGGCAGGGCACTGCAGCTGGAGCCAGGCCTCGTTAAAATAAAAAGCCTGCTGAGTATTTTGAGCAGCACTAAGGCGAGAACATTTTCCAAAACACAAGCGGCTCCCATTTGTGCTTCCTCGCTGCTGCGTGTTGGCCTGTTGCTCAACCCCCTCGCCCTCCCCTCCCAGCGCCGGAGTCGCACGCCACACTCTGCAAAAGGCAGGTCCGCATCAACATGTTGATGAAGCTGACTGCACCTGAGGAACTTTAACTAAGCCTGATTCACCGTGGCAACGTTAAATAGTGTTTTATTGAGAGCCGATGGCTTCTACAAAAGCAGAGGGAAGGAAGTATATTTTATTTGTCTTCTGTGTATTTCCTAAAAGGATCAGGTTGATGCCTGTCTAGTGCCAAGTCTGCTAAGTCTAATATTTACTTTCTGTCTGTTCTGTGAAAGTATTGCTGCTGTGGCCGCTGTGCTGTGTTTGATTAGCTGACGTAATACCTGGGGAAAAAAAGTCAATTTATTATTACATTATTAGAGTAAGCACAGTGGAAAACAACAGTAAGAGGATGCAATTCAGTTAAGGTAATAGATTTATATTAATTAGGGGCAACAAAAAGAGAAAAATATGAGAGCAGTTCTAAGAAAAATCCTTTTTAGTTTGTAAGGCCTCCTTTATTAAAGTCATTCATAAAGTCAATGATTAGTTGACTAATCCAAAATGTTAATATTAATTCCAGTGCCATGAAACATTTTGGTAGAACTAGAAGATTGCATGAGCTTAAATCAAGCAGAATACGAATAATTGTGAGATGAACTGTGCATAGCCGGGGGGGTTTCTAGACTTTACTAACAAAGCAAAGCTCTGGTCATTATTTAGAGTTTACCTAATCCGATGATTGACAAGTCAAACTTTTTAAATGTGTCAACACAGTGGCGCCTTCAAATGGGGGGCTTGAGGGGACCATGTCCACCTTGGGAAAACACTGACAACCCCACTGGTGCCCCTGGATAATCATGTTCAGCTTCAATCAACACAATGATGTGAAACCCGATGAGTTTGTTGTTTTTGTTGTGCCAAAATATCATTTTTGTGGTTGCCACTTCATTAAAATAGCATTTCCAATATACCAGTTTTAAAATACCAAAATTCAGCTAAAATGGGGTGTTTGTCTGTTTAGCTATTCCACCATTGAAGAGTGTGTTTTTTTTCACTGTTCTATGAACTCATTGCAAAGTGACTTAGTAAACATTTAGTTTACTAAGGCCATGGAATAATGTTATGCAAATTCAAGGGACATTAAGTCTCAGATTTATCATTCTCTAATTTCAAACAGAATTTGATTTCCTTTGATTTTTACCAAAACAACAAACATTTGAAATTAGGCAGGATAATAAAATGTTAACGTAGACTATAACATTAATTCACTGAATACAAACATTTAGCACCAACATTTTATATCCTCAGACATAAGATAGCAAAAACCAGAACCTGGCCCATGTTCAGCCAAGTTTGTGTGTGTGTGTGTGTGTGTGTGTGTGTGTGTGTGTGTGTGTGTGTGTGTGTGTGTTTGTGCTGACTTTTCTTTTCTTGAATATCAAGAAATTAAAAAAACAAAACATGTATCGGATGTCACTACAGCGCCATCTGTTCCACACCTTACACTTAGACCTGATAGTATGTTTTATAGCGACAAGATATGCCATAAGGGATGATCAGAAACACAGAAAACATGCTAATTTAATTATATACGACACGGTTTAAAATATACAGTGAATTTCACTTTGTCTGTCTATAGGCAAATAACATTTATTTCCACTGAAGAAACACACATACACGAATATGTGGTTGCATCACTGAGTTTGTCCTGTTTGGATTCAGAGTTTATGATCGGTAATGGTTCTACTGGAACCATCTGCAGATCTTTAAAACTATTTCTAAAGATCTATTTTGTGGCATGCGTGTCCTCGCATTTGTGACCATATGTGAAGACACAAATACACGAATAAGAACCTCTGCATTTTCAGAAGATAACACTTCTGGTGATGTTCCTAAGATGGTACAAGGCAGTCTTAGTTACCTCTTTTAGATGAGTCTCAAAAGAAAGCAGAGTAGAAAAAACACACCCTGGTTCTTGCTCTTTATTAGATAATCATCAGATTTCAAGGTGAAATTTTGAGACAAAGTGAAGTTTCTGGGGTCTGATGATCACTGAATATGTCTTATCGCTGTTAAGAAGCAGGAAATTATTTAATAACCAACTCCCAATTGCTGATAGACAGGTATATATATATAGCTGCATATCGTCAGAGTTACAGTGAAAGGTTATGTTAAACCAGGGGTGCCCAAAGTCGGTCCTCGAGGGCCGGCATCCTGCATGTTTTAGTTCTCTCCCTGGTAGTACCAACAACCTTTTCAGCATGTCGGTGTTCTTGTTAGGCCTTC
>CAEFZX010013654.1:0-19540 GCA_903066825.1 Alfaro cultratus | reverse complement strand
TACAATTTTCATAGTCATGAAAATAAAGAAAACCATTTGAATGACCAGGTGTGTCCAAACTTTTGGTCTGTACTGTACATTGTTGTTACTTATTCAGCCTTATTAAAATGGTCTGATGATTTTAACAGTTTTATTGGTTATTTGACACAATTCCTCCCAAAAAAAGGAGTCCAGGGGAACAATGGATAACAACGATTAATTAGCTTATTCTTTTTAACAAGCGTAATGTAATGGCATGGATTAGGTAATCATTATTTAGCTAACATCATCTGCATTCAACAGCATTACTCAACTCACTGTTTGGAGAAAATTGTACAAAGTTTGTTTATTGCCTTTTGCTTGCTGCCATAATTCTAACAGTTGTTCTGTCTGTACAGCAGCGCGTCTCTGTCGTTAACCCCCAGGTGTAAAACAGGTACAGACATCTTGATGCTCATACTGTGTATAAAGGTGGCTCCGAAAAATATGGTACGACTTGTTTGAGTTCTGCTGAGTGTCAGAACCGACCCATCAGAACTCAGTTACATCTGAACACACAAACATACAGGGGCTGACTGGAGTTCAGATCAAGGTCAAAGAAAGCAGAGACATGTCCATGTGTCCCCTGGCAGAGTGGATCCATGAAGACATCAGAACAGAATCACAGACTAAACAAGAAAAGGAGAAAAGAGGGAAGCAGAACTTTTCACAGCTGTTCTTTAGAAACTTGAGAGTTTGCTGTTCCAGGAACTCCCCTGTTGCTGTCCCACCCACCTATATGTCCCACCTTTATCACAGGTGAAGCTCTACCTCCTTCCAGAAAGCAGCTCACCTCTGTCACAGCCTGTAGTGTTTAAATCTTCGTCTTCAACACCTTGAACTGTTTGAAACAAACCGTAAGTGTACTTATTTTATACTTGAACTTTGTGTTTAGCAACTGTCTTCTTTCTTTCTTTCTGTTCTATGTTTGAAGAACATGTTCACTTATTTCAGTATAGAATGTCACCATTTTGTTCACTGAAAGCAAATTACTTTAGAAAAAGAATAAGTTCAGTCTGAATCTGAAATATTTGATTACTGAACTCAAGCATTGAGCTTGAAACTTGTTTTATGTTAAGTGACAACCTGGATTTAAAAGCCACTGTAATAGTGGCTCAAATGCTGCGTCATCCAATCTGAGAGGAAATGCAGGTGGATGAAAGAAAAAAAAAGAAGAAATGTCCGCATCCAAGTATGTTCAGGAACACTTGAGAACAGAAACACAGTCCTGAAGCGGACTCATATTAGTACCTCCATAAACTCTTTAGCCCAGTCTTTGATATGCTCCACTAAGTGGTCATAATTATATAAATATTGTAACATTTTACATGCATGCCCCATTGTCTCCCCGAGTCTTAATGTTGCTGCAGTAATTTATTTCTTTCCCATCATGAGTTGGAGGATGATGACCTGCAGTGTTATCTTTCTGCCAGTAGGTGGAAATATATGCATATTAAATAAGCCCAGGAATGTTTGTAGTTCCTCTTATGCAGATAAATTATCCTCAAAAAGATTCACAAAGCCTACAATAAGATTTATAAGTATACAACATAATTCACAAATGTGTATGACGCAATGCATAAATACTACCACAACATTCACATATGTGTAAATAGTTTCTTAAGTTTACACAATTCAAACTGCACAAGTGCTAATACTCTGTAGAGTCTACATGTACAAATAAGAGCACACGAATCACCAGCTGCAGTCGGTGGTGATTCGACTGCAGCTGAATCAGTCAGATTGACTGATTCAGTCAATTCGACTGAATCAGTCAACATGCGCATGTGGATAATTTTCCCTGTGCTTTCAACTTTTCAGACTTTGGGACTCACACATAAGATGATGAGTTCAAGATGAGTGATAAGCAGGGATGTCTGAGAATTGTAATCGTAATGCTTCATTCAAGGCAGAAGCAAAGCTTGGATTAAACGCACAAGTATTTTGAGACTATTTTCTCTCCATAGGACTGTGCAAAGTTCTTGTTTTACTGGTTTGCTGCCATGATTTCTAACACAAACCTGTGCAGCTCTGCACAGCAGCAGCAACATAAACAATACTTTTATACATTATAAATAATATCTATATATCTCCATCAATTATAGGAGGAGCAAAAGAAAGTGCAATGGTCCCATTTCCAAATATGGTATGAGACAGTGGTTCGTCCCCGTAAGCTAAGTTTTCTCTTAGCTTATGAACTAAGCTAAGAGAAAACTCAAGTCTCTATTATTCACTATTTTGCTCATGCAGGTTTGACATTGAAGAATGGAGAATACCATGGAAAGCAACACATCATGGAATGAAAGCTCCAGTCAAGACAGCACAGACATTGACTCTGATGAATCAGTTGCTAAAGCCCTCTATGCGGTGGGTTGGATCACTATATGCATTGGAATCCCTCTGACTCTGACGGCCATAATTGCTGTTTTATCAACAGTAAGTACTTGATAACTTAGATGAAGCTATATGTTTGACATGGTACATTATGTTTTTATTATTATTGTTGGTTTTCTCTTAGCCTTGGTGTAAATATTTTTTTCATTTCAAAAAAGAAATAAAAAATGTGTTTTACATTCATGGTATAAGAATCATCTAATAATTTGATAAACTTTGGAAGAAATGTTTTGCCTTCATTCACTTTCTGTTTCCCCTGCAGGTGAAAAAAGATCATGTTGCTCCAGTTTACATCCTCAACCTCCTGATATCGGATCTCATCCAGCTCTGCAGCAGAATTCCTCTGATGTTACAAAACATTGACATTGAAATCCCTTTTTATGTCTTCATATTTGGCTTCACAGCCAGTGTTGGATTCATGATGTGTGTCTCCCTGGAAAGGTAACTATCTGCTTACATGCATATTGTTGTTTTTTTGTGACACTATTACATCAGTAATGTCTGACAGCATTTATCTTTTGTTTCAGGTATCTGGTCATTTGCAAACCACTGTGGTACAGATTTAGACGAAACATCAAGACATCTGTGTTTGTCTGTGTCGCAGTCTGGATATTTTCTTTTCTCTTTATCCTGACCCTGTATTACGTTCAGGCAGAGATAAGTGGAAAAATGTTTGGTGTTTTTCTCCTCCTCCCTCTTCCCTTGTTCATCTTCTGCCTGGTTGGGACCATTAAAGCTCTGTCTGGAGCTCGCAGTGTCGCTGCTGATGAGAAACGTCGAATCATTTCAATCCTGGTTGTGGTGTTGCTTACTTATGTTCTGCTTTTCATTCCCATTATAATAATTTTTCTGTTTGAAGAAGCCAAGGAAAATGTAATCTTAGACATTGCTGTTACAATTTGTCTTTGTCTTAGTCCTCTTGCAGACTCAGCTTTGTGTATTTTTCTGAGGAAAAGTGCAGTTGACAGGATTTTGACCTCATTGTGTTGCTGTGTAACGTCTAAGAATCAGGAGATCAGCAGCAATGATAATGACAACGTGTCACCTCTTCAGTCTACAGATATTTAGGTGCCACTGATGCACAGATATCTTTCCTTCAGACTTTCATAAAGTATACTTATGGATTACTTGCAATAAAGATTGCTTTCAAATGATATATTTTGAATTTTTCAGAATCTTTCGTATTCCCTTTGAAAACTAAAACCCAACAACTGAAATGACAACCTGCTTGATTGGCAGAGTTGTCAGCTTCTGAATCTCAGACATATTTTAGACAGACTTTCATGTGACTGTTTATCTCACATGTTATTAGAAACTATCAAACAGCTTCATGTGAAAAAGTTTCAACAGAAAATGCTGAAAACTGACTATATATATTACTGAATATAATATATTCAGTAATATGAATTCAACTCTGAATTAAACCAATCCAGCTTTTCTGCAGTTTAGTATATTCTGAACCACATATAGTGTATCTAATAGTAAAGCAGACACCTAAAATTAGTGGGATTTAATTGAAATGTTCAATATGTGGAACAACAATATTTCCTTATATAAAATGCAAAAAGGGATTAAAACACATCCATAATGCCTTCAAACCTCCCAGGAGGTTAAATGGCTTGAAGTTGCAGGTTTTTAATTCTGCAAACTGTTCCATTTTATGCTTTGTAAACCTTAATGTTAATATTAGTATTGAAGTCAAGACCACCTAACCCCAGACCAAGTCAAGACCAAGACCTGCACCTGTGTCATGTAGCACCCTGCACTACATGACACAATAAAATGTGAAATATGATCAAAATTGCTTCTCAAATTGATCTGAAATATCCACATTCCCATAAAAACACCGAGATATTAAGTACTAAGAGCTGAAATAAATTTCCATCTCGGTGCCACAATTCTTGGAGGTCTCATGTCATCCCTAACAAGATCACTCATGGTCTTAACATAAAAGATTTAGAATCAGAAGACGTATCACTGCTGTAAAATTAAGCTGGATCCAGTGCAGTAAAGCTCTAAAGTGAGTAAACTGAGACATAATATCTGTTATATCTGACAGACTCTCTGTAAGATTTGGAAGGTGCCATTTTGTGAAACACGTCTAACTTCACTTCCTCTGTCTGTGTTTCATCTGACCACATCTCTTTTCACTTGTGCAATATTAAGACGCAGGAGGAGAATAAATACAGTTTTTATTGTAAGATAATTTTTTGTAATATAATTTACTTGAAATTAGTTCAGGTCTGTTCATTAAAAGCAGTGCCATCCTTTCTGGTGCGTTAGCAGCAGAGAGGCTAACAGAAAGCGAGCCGCTCCAGTCTCTCTCTCTCTCTGGCCCAAAGTTTAAAAACCACATCTTGAGTCACAGCCCAGCAGTTAACATCACACAAAGGAGGATGGAAGAACCAACATGGGTGATGAAGCAAGAGCAGAAGAGAGCAATGCAGTGCATCCTGCACCCAGCATCTCCATATTGTCACTGTTGCATAAATGTGTATCGATATTAATGGGAAATGTTTCCATGACTCTATGTTTTCTTTTCTAAAATTAGAGTAATAGCTTACAGATGAGGAGCTGCTTGCTGACAGCAAAGTCCCAAAACATGAGTGGTGTAAATTGTTGAATGCGAGTTAAAACGGTAACACTAGTAATTTAAGTTAAAATCAATTTTTTTTGTTAAGAACATTCAAAGGATATTTCCTGTTAATTGGTGCTATATACCTGAACTGAACTGAGTTTAAACAAGTTGGTTCATGAAAACAGTTTTAAAAACCGAAACATTTTGTTGTGATGTTAGAAGATGTTCTCTTCCTGTTGATAAAGAAAATAGACTTTCACATCATCTCTGCGCCCATTTCCTTTAATGCAGAAGTCAGATGTCATTGTTCAGAACCAGATGGTTTGTTTATATACTGATGCTCAGAAGATGAGAAGCATAACTGGCTAAAAACTGGAACCATTTTAGGATCTTTAAACTTTGAAAGGTAAATATATTTTGTCTTTGTACAGAAAAGAAAAAAACACATTTAATTTAATATTTTTCTGAAAAGTATTTCCCATGTGGTTAATTTAATAGATCTGGTTAAACAGTAGAAACTGAGTACATACTTTAAATAAGAATTAATTTCCATTCATTATTTTCAAGAATTGCCATTTGCAGCTTTTTTAAAATGTAGAACATAAGTTTAATTTTTGTAATAAAAACACTTAAAATGTTTATATTCTTTGTAAAACATCATTTTCCCTTTAAAAGAAATTTAGTACTACATTTATGAACTAAGTTAGAGAAAAATCACATCTATTATTCATTACTTTGATCATGCAGGTTTGATATTGAAGAATGGAAGATTCCCTCAATCAGAGCTTCTTCAGCTATTACATCAGAACCAATAACAGTTCTGATGAGGACGGATTCTTGGACGTGGGACATTGTATCACTATTGTCATTGGATTTCCTTTGACTCTGGTTGCCATGTTTGCTGTTTTATCAAAGGTGAGAACTTATATTTAGCTGTATGTTTGACATGTTATATATTTTATATTAGTATTGGTTGTCTCTGAGCCTGGGTCTAAAAATGGTTATTGAAAAAATAAAATATAAATAATAATAATAATAATAATAATAATAATAATAATAATAATAATAATAATAATAATAATAATAATAATAATAATAAATAACAATAATAAAAAATAATAAAAAGAAATTTGTGGAAAAAGAATCAAATAATTGTTGAGGGAAGTTGGAAGGAAATCTTCTGTCTTTATTTTCATTTTGTTTCCCCTGCAGGTGAAAGAAGACGACGTTGCTCCAGTTTATATCTTCAACCTTCTACTTTGTGATGTCATCCAGTACTGCAGCAGAATTCCTATAATATCACGTACTGCTAACGATTGGCCTCGTTGTGCCCTCGATTTTGGCCTTACAGCCAGTATTGGATTCATGCTGTGTTTCTCCCTGGAAAGGTAAATGTCTTTTAACATGCATATTGTTGTTTCTGTCTTATACAATTACATCAGTAATGTCTGACAGCATGTATCTTTTATTCCAGTATCTGGCCATTTCCAAGCCGCTGTGGTACAGATTTAGACGAAACATCAAGACATCTGTGTTGGTCTGTGTCGCAGTCTGGATATATCATCTTCTTTCTAACATTAGCATGTTTCTGTTCAACAATCCCAGAAAAAAACAAAACAAAAAAAAAAACATTTTCAGTTTGAGGTGCATCCATGACGGCTGTGACTTTTGGTGCAGCAGTCAGCATCATCACATGGCCAAAGTGTTCCACATGTTACTTTAAAAACCCACAATTATCTTTAGTCACTTAGCAGTTTATATTCAGTCTTACATCATCACAACCCATTAGAATCTGGGAGCCGTTACTTAATTATACGATTTCCTCCTAAATGGTTTCTTCTTGGGAAAGCATTAAAACCAACATAGTAAGAGATCATTTACCCTACATCCTTAATACCGCTCAGTTTCTTCAGATCAATTAATGCTACAGAAACAAAGCAGGATTTGATCTCAGAACAGTAGTTCCCTGATGAATGTGAGAGCGTGTTAAAGAATCTCTGTGGCTGCATAAATCTAACTAGCTTTGGACAAACAAAATGTAAGTTTTACACTCATAAGATTATTATTGCTAATAACGTTGCACATTTAAGAGTTGTGCTTGTTTTCTCGTCATTCTGCTGTTGAGATGATGGAAATCAAGCTATTGTTTTATCTTTGTTATACTGCGTGAGCATCGTTTTGTGCTTGACTGAAATGGAAATTTCATGTGCTTTCATCAGTCGAAGGACATTTATTGAGACAATGAACAGTCATGAAGATTTCCAATTCTTAGTACAGTTCAATTCTGTGGATTTTCATTCAGATCTGCTGCATATATGCAGATAGTGAACATTTGGTTCAATCCACTGTTGTTGTTGTAACAGCTAACATCTACTGTGATACCAAAGCATCCAAACTGAATCTGGTCAACCTAAACTAAACATTCTGAATTAAAGCCCTTACTTGAAAAACAAGAAGAATATAGAAGACTTTACCTGAACAATGTTTAAATGAAATCAAACCATCATTGTTTATGTTTATAGTCACTCTGCCTTCAAAACTCAGCTTCCTCGCCGAGAAATGAACGTTTTCCACATCAACTGGACATCATGGGAAAATCATTACAACTCCAGCAACATGATCTTCAACGACAGCGAGAGAAGAAGCAACACTGATGAGATCTCTGGTGATTACAGTGGATTCTTAGACTGGATAAATTTGATCACCATTGGGATTGGACTTCCTTTGACCCTGATGCTCATAACTGCAGTTTTTTTGCAGGTGAGTACAGTGGAATTTAAATAAATTGTTATTTGACATATTGCTTTTCCCTTTAAACATTGTTTTTCCCTCAGCACTTGTGGAACAGGAATCATCCCACATGTTATGAACATTCCTGTTTGACTTTTTCCTGGTTTCTGTCCTCCAGCTGAAAAAGGATCAGGGATTTTCAGTCTACATCATTAACCTTTTCATTTCTGATCTCCTCCAGCTCTGCAGCAGAATTCCTATGAGTTTGTCTATGGAGGATGTCATACCTGGTTTCTTCTGTATATGGGGAATATTAGTCAGTGTGGGATTCATGATGTGCATCTCTGTGGAAAGGTGATCATGTATCTCTGTATTTTACATTTCTACCTCCCACCATTAGCATGTCTGCTCTTCACCTGCCTCCAAACACTAAATAAGTTGATCTTTTATTACAGGTATCTGGTCATTGCCAAAGCAGTTTGGTACAAATTCAGGAGAAACAGCAAAACATCTGTTGTGGTCTGCATTGTGGTCTGGGTCCTTCCTTTACCTTTATTGCTAGCTATTCAGTTCAATCCATTCATGCAGATATATGCATACATCTTGACATTTATTTTCCTCCTTCCCTTCCCCTTGTTCATTTTCTTCTTGTTTGGAACCATCAAAGCTCTGTCTGGAGCTCACAGAGTCCCTGCTGATGAAAAAAGAAGAATTGTAGCGATTCTGGTTGTAGTGCTGCTCATTTACACAATACTTTTCTTGCCCATCATCGTTTGGTTCCTGGTAGAAGACAGTTTGACTCTTCAGACTGTGGTTTCTATTTGTATTTACATAAGTCCTCTTGCAGACACCATTTTGTATTTGCTGATTCGAAAAAGCCTCCTGGACAAAGTTTTAGCTTCACTGTGTTTCTGTAAAATGTCTAACGGTCAGGAGATGAGCAGCTTGGAAAATGACAACATGATTGCTCCAAGTACTGACACTGTTAGATCTGTAAGGTGATTCAGAAGTGCTTTCAGAGTAATCTGGGTTTGTTGTGTCTGAGGACTGATGAATTTTACACAAAAAGCAGGAATTAATAGAAATTAATCCCAACTTTTATGTAATTTAAAGCTGTCAGCTATAGAAATAAACTGTGGCTAACTCCAAATAATCTGATTTAATCTGTGAGCAAATTTAACATTTGTGGGACTTTATTTATTCCCATTAGTCTTTTTTTAAATGTCCATTTGCACATTATCTGTTTAAACTTTAATTGCTGAAAGTGTAGTAAGACTGATTGTAGTAAGTAAGACTGTAGTAAGACCTTTGTAAAATCTACCTGTTTCACTCTAACCTTTTAGAGATTTGCAGCCAGTAAACCATAAGTAGAATGAATTACTGTTACCAGTAAACTATTGACCTTATGTGTTGATATAAATTGCTATCTTACTTAAAACGGGTTTCAAATAAATTATTTTTGTATTTTCATGACTGCAGTATATTTATACAATTCATGTTTGCTTCTGTAGTCTTTTTGTCAATACAATAAAATTTTATTTTTGAAATATTTACTCATCTAAAAGCCCTCTGAGAGAGAACCCTGATTATTGACGATACTGACGCTCATTACAGTAAAATATAATGTAATCAAGACATGGCACCAATTTAAAACAATGATGAAGATAAATAATTGAAATGAATCCCTACTTTGCTATTATGTAATGTTTAAGATGAGCTATAATTGTGAACAGGTGAAATATTAAATAAGGAGCATGGAGGTTGTTGAATGGTGACATGACTCTGAGGTTTCAGCATGACAGCAAAATACAGATTTGATGATAAACCAATCTATCATCATTATGTTATTTCTTTATTTTATTTATTGAATGCCATTTTCCAAGTGGAAGTTTATTTCCGTTTACCAGTAGAAACATATTTTCTTCACCAATTTCAGGGAGAAAAATACAGAAACTAAAGAAAAAAAAAACATATTTTATAGAAATTGTGTTACTTGAAGACATTTTTGTTACATCAATCTCTAAATAAAATTCAGAGATGATATATGAATATATAATATGAATTGAAACAAAATAGAAAAGTCTATCATTAAAAATGAAATGAATGTTTGATAAAATAATGTTTACATAATAATAATGTTTATTCATCAGATTTCCTTATCAGTGAACTTTGTTTCTTTCCGAAGCCATTAAAGCCAGTCCATTAACCGCTAACATCCTCTCCAAAGCTTTAAATTAATAACTTTCCTCTAACCAACAGTTCTAAGTGCTACAGAAAAAAGAAAAGAAACAAATCTTGATTTGATAGAACATCAGTTTCCACTTCAGTGCTGACAACATTGACAGCAGCTTGAGGCTCGAGAAATCTGGCAAAGCAAAGGGTAAATTATACTTTTATCAGTTTATTCTTTCAAGTAATATTATTTATCATTTAAAGTTTGCTTTTCTGCTGCTGATGTGGTGATGAGAATGTTTAGGAGACAGGATTCAGAAAGCAAAAGATTTGGTACATGTCCGAATTAGTCAAAGCGTTTGATGGATGCAAGGTAAAGCATATTTTATCATCCAGAACCAACATCTTTAGATGATAAGTTATGCTTGATTGCTCTTATATGATTATGCCTACACTGTAAAAGGAAATTAGTTGAACCAACTTAATTGAAGTGCTTCAATTAAGTTTATCCAACTCAACATATTATGATCATCCAACTCAATTGATAAAGTTTAACTGAATTCATTAAGTGTGTTTAAAATGACAAATTTAAGGCAGTCTTCCTCAAACCATTTAGTTCTTCAAATAAAGAAGGAAACTTTATTTGAAAGGGAAGACATGCTGCAAACCACAGCACTATCCAGGCCATGTAAACATAATAATTATGTAAATATACATTGTTATATGTTTTCTGTTTTTTTTTACTTATTGTGTTTTGTGGGTTAGAGTACAAAGATGTATTAATTTTGGTTAAAAATAATATAAAGTATGTCATTCATCAGCAGTCACTGTTTAGAAACTATTTCTGTAATTCATCAATCTCTGGCAAAGAGGTTGAGGGAGAAGTGGACTTTTCAGAGAAATAACTTGCATCCGACAGAGAAATCACTGTAAAAACAAACTGACAAAATGATGATGAATAACTGCATCGGTAATTCGCCAGTAGGGGTCAGTGTCACTCCACCAATGACAAAGAGATCGACAGAGAAACGCATACGTCGTCGATAAATCATACATGCATCATTGGATTTCCATGTAATTTTTATGATTGACTCTTGAGAACCTCTAGGAGCCCAATAGCATTAAATTGTAATTTGACTGCTGTGCCTTCTAGGTTAATCCATCAGCTATATCTCCTCACTACATCAGCCGATCTGCACAAGATGTTTTGTGCGTCATCTGGGAGCTCTGCCGATGTGTATCGCATGGATGAGGGGTAATACACTGGAGGAAAATCTGCATACACTACATTTGCTCACCCATCCAAATTATTGGAATCAGATGTGCCAATCACTTCCACGGCCACAGTGTATAAAATGAAGCACTGTTTACACAAACATTTGTGAAGGAATGGCTCTCTCCCAGGAGCTCAGTGAATTTCTGACTGTGATAGGATCCAGCTGTGAAATTTCCTCACTGCTAAATATTCCACAGTCAACTGCCAGCTGTATTCTAAAAAAATGGAAGTGTTTGAGAATTACAGCCATGAAGTGGTAGGCCACGTAAACTGATGGAGCGGGGACAGCAGATGCTGAAGTGCCTGGTCGCCAACTCTCTGCAGAGTCAATCACTACAGACATCCAAAGTTCATGTGGCCTTCAGATTAGCTCAAGAACAGCGAGCAAAGAGCTGGAGAGGGTTTCCATGGTGACCAGCTGCATCCAAACCAAGTGCAAAGCCTCGGATGCAGTGATGTAAAGCTCCCACCACCGGACTCTAGAGCAGTGGATGGGCGTTTTCTGGAGTGATCAATTGCACTTCTCCAATTTGATTGGAGGAGTCTGGGTTTGGTGGTTGCCAGGACAACGGTGCTTGTCTCACACCCTACTCATCATATATTGACGCGTACTGACCAAGCATCACATCTGGACGCCTCGGGTACCCCTTTCGCGTCAATACTTGACGATTCCGGACGGCCCCCTCAGCGTCACATTTTGACGACTTAGGAAAAACACGTTTTACGTGGATTATTTACGCGAAGGGCTCTCACAAACCCTGCCGAACCTTAAAAACCCCACTATTTGGTTAGGTTTAGGGCAAAAAGTAGGGTTAGGCATAGGCTAAAACTCCTCGCGTCAACTTAGCACGCAAACGGGGTACCCCAAGCGTCAACACGTGATGATGACGGAATGACCAAGCGTCAATATATGTCGAGTAGGGAGTGTGCCAAGTGTAAAGTTTGGTGGAGGAGGGATTAGGGTGTGGGCTTGTTTTTCAGGAGCTGGGCTTGGCCTCTTAGTTCCAGTGAAAGGAAGTCTGAATGCTTTAGCACACCAAGACATTTTGGACAATTCCAGCCTCCCAACGTTTTGGGAACAGTTTGGAGCTGGTCCCTTCCTCTTCCAACATGACTGTGAGCACAAAGCAAGGTCCATAAAGACATGAATGGAGAGTCTGGTGTGGATGAACTTGACTGGCCTGCACAGAATAATGACCTCAACCCAATAGAGGAACTTTGGGATGAATTAGAGTGGAGACTGAGAGCCAGGTCTTTTTGTCCAACATTAGTGTGTGACCTCACAAATGGAAGAATGGTCAAAAATCCCCATAAACACTTGTGGGGAGCCTCCCAGAAGAGTTGAAGCTGTTCTACCTGCAAAGGGTGGAGCAACGTCACATTGAACCCTATGGATTAGGATTGGGATGTGATTTAAGCTCAAATGTGAGTCAAGCCAGGTGAGAGAATACCTTTGGCAATACAGTGTGTATGCCACAAATGTAAAACTCTAAAGAGATGAAATATTCACCTTGTTCCTTTCATGATAGTGGATTATTTGTTTTTTTTGTGTCTTTTTACTGTTTAGTTTTCATTCCTTTATTTAACAAGGATTAACCTATTGATATAAAATATCCTTCCTTTCTTAACAACTTTTTTAATTATTTGCATTCAGTATTGAGCTAAATGAAAACCATAGTTTCATCTGTGTAGTCCTGTCTTTTCAAAGACTTCACTGATACCAAATGTGATATTTAATATCTGGGAAAAGACTGAGATTCTGACACAAGATGCTTCTCTACATGTCAGTTGACTTGTCCAGGTGTGGAGTAAATCATTGGCATCTTTTAAAAGGCCTTAGAGAACATTGAACATGATCAAAAATGTATCTTACTTATGGCAGAGTGGAATTTCTTACAACAATAAATTAGAAATGAAAATGTCCAAAACAAAAATCCTTTTCATTGTGTGTGTTTCCTGCAGAGGTTTCCAGTTAAAAATATAACCTTTACCTCCAAGCCTGATGCATCACTGTTCATGCCACAAATAAATCATTACAATGAGTTGCAATAAATATAGAAACCACAGTATCACAGTTGAAAATGTCTCAGTAAAATGTTTCTTCAGAAGAGGACATAAAGTGAATCTTGGCCGAAGTAGATCTGTAGAAACTGAATGGCCATGTTTGTCTCTTTCAGGTTGGATGGTAAATGTTAGGATTTACAAGTTATACAACAATGATCTGCACATTTATCATCATTTCTATTTACAGTTACCCTTGTCATCAAATTCCTGTTTCAACACTGGAGGATGTAACAATTGAACTTCAACATGTCTTGGGAAAACAGTTTTAATTACAGCAACATGAAGCTCAACTTCAGTGACGCTCATTATAACCGTAGTGATTCCAGCGACATATTTTTGATTGGAAATATCCTCCTGTGGGTGAATTGGATCACCGCTGGCATTGGACTTCCTATGATTCTTATAGTGATGATTGCAGTATTTTTCAGGTGAGTACAATACATTTGTAGCCTATTTATTCATAATAGATGAGCTATTTGACTATCAGCCTGCTATTTAAACTGTGACTCTCTCTCATCTCAGGCTTAATTCTGTCTTGTCTCTAGAAATGACTGGAATATGTGGAACAGGAAACATTACATGTCGATAATATTATAGTGTCATTCATTTTTTCTCTGTTGTGTTTCTCACAGGTGAAAAAGGACCAAGGTGCTCCGGTCTATGTCATCAACCTTCTCATCTCTGATCTCATTCAGCTCTGCTGCAGAATTCTGATAAATCTACTGGCGCATGATGGATCGGCATATGTCCCCCTTTTCATCACATGTTATGGTGTATTTGTTAGTCTTGAATTCATGATGTGTGTCTCTTTTGACAGGTATGTTTAAATGTTTACCTCTCTTCTGTTCTTAATAACGTTCAGAGACTAAACATCTCTTTCTGTTATTGCAGGTATCTGGTCATTGCCAAGCCACTGTGGTACAGATTCAGGAGAAACAACAAGACCTATGTGGTGGTTTGCATTGTGATGTGGATACTTCCACTTTTCTTTCCACTATTTGTTTTTCTGATTCCAGATGTTAAGATGGCTTCCATCATCTTCCTGCCGTTTCCCTTGTTCATCTGTCCATGCAGTCATTATTCTCAAACGTTTTCTCTCTACGGAAGCCCAGCAGATAATATCAAGTCCGTGACTTGCAGCATTCACTCCTCCTGGATGCAGCGACAGTAAACAATCATTTGTATTGTGTCAGGAATCTCTCATACTGAACATGCATGTAGCAACTCTAAGCATTGAGCCAAAGTGGTAATAAACTGACTTTGTGTCACTAAAACACTGACACAAAGTCAGTCAGATGATGCTTCTGCATGTTGGTTTCCGCTAAAGCCTTTTATTCATTTTTGACTCGATTTTCCCTTTACGACAATCTTCCAACGTCCTGCAGTGTGTGGTGTTTTAGTGGTGGTGTGCTGAATATTCAACATTATGGCAGCCTGTGGGGTTTTCCCTAACTGAACGCAGCTTATTGAATGTGACAGGTAGCCAATGAGAAAGCGCGGTGACGTCAGAACGGAGGGAATCCCGAACAGTTGAAATGGCGCAACAGAGTCCGGTGGACAACGGAGGTGATATGTGGAAATGTTTATTACTCTATGTAAAGGTCTTTTTATATATGGTTATTATATGTGGTTATGTTTGTTCAGTTAAAAATGTTAACTACTAAAATAATAACTCACCTCCAAATCATAGTGCAGCAATAGAGCTGATCCCTTTTATCAAACATCTTTTCTTTTTGTTTCGTCTTTTATCGTTAAAATGAGACAAACTGTCACTGCTGCTTCTACAGCCTCATCCGGGTTTGATTATTATAAATTCATGGTATGTTGGGGGTTTCACTGGATTTTCTTCTGGAACCGGGATGTTCGTGAGTGGAATCGGTTCTGTGTTGTGTTGCTCCTGGACACAGGAACCGACCGAACCTGTTGACCGAACCTGTTGGACTTTTATCAGTCCTGTGGTCACAGAGGTTTGGAAAATCGGCCGACAATCCTTAAATGGTGCCGTGTGAACCAGACTTAAGACTCACAGGCTTCACTCCTCTCATCTCGTCTCGACCACTGCCCTAGCGCTCTTTGACTCTGGTCGCTATGGTAACGTTTACATATCCCTTCAAAATAAGATACAGATGCGCCACAAAAACGAACATTTTACTTTCGTGAAAATTTTAACTCACGATAAGGACTAATGGAGCCCATCACTCCCATCTGGAAGTGATGAGAGACAATGGCACCGGAAGTGCTGCTGATGCTCAGCCTGTTTGGTCTCTAGTGGTGAAGCAGTTTGAAGCTTCATTCCCTCATTAACATCCGGTCACCATATCGTACAGAGCAGCTTGGACTGTGGGATGAATCCATCCTCCTGTCTCTTCTCTGGGCCTTTTCCCTTCGCAAAGAAACTTTCCAAAGAATCTGATCTGTTTCTGACTCATTTTGCTGCTTGTGGCTCAATGTTGGCGCAAGATGTAATCGGGAGAATCCGATTAAAGGATTTTCAAAATAAAAGATCCTCCAGACTCAAATAATACATAAAATGGAAATATTTAATTATTTCTTGCGCGGCCTGGTTCCAATTGGTCCACGGCCGGGGGTTGGGGACCACTGGTTTAAAAGACAATGATTTCTGATGACCAAGATATATGTAAACTTTTGAATTCAAGACTAATTAAAAAACTAACTCTAAAACTGTAAAAAACATTCTTCCTCATTTTTCTGGCATTCTGCAAATATAAATAATTCTAATGAAGCTTAAACAAGAAAGCTTTGGTCTGATTTAACTTCCCACAGTGAGAAAAAATGCATGCCTTTTTATTCAGCCTATTTATTTATCTGGTTCCGACTTTCAGTAGAGAACCTGAACTGAAACCTGGCCATCAGTCGATACACAGTAGCAGAAGTGTAAAATGCAGAAAAGCTTTCTCATATTGTTGAGGGGAATATGGATATATAAGACTCTATGTATTATGATGGAGAAATTTGTCCATTTTCACTAGTATTTTAGGATTTACTGGTTGTGCTTAAGCAACAATTATAAATTATTTGCACTTGTATCATCATTTCTGATTCCAGTTACTCATGCCATCAAATCCCTGGTTCAACACTGAAGGATGAACGAGTTGAAGTCCATCAACACATCATGGGAAAACAGTTTAAACCACAGCAACATGAGCCTCAACAAGCCCCATTGTAAACTGGGTTACATTACTTTAGATCCTTTGGCTGCAAAAGTCTTAACCTGGATGAATTGGATCACCATTGTCATTGGACTTTCTCTAATTTTTATAGTGATGATTGCAATTTACTTTCAGGTGAGCACAGCATAATTTTAACCTATTAATTTAGAATGAATGAGCTATTTGACTATCAGCCTGCTACTCAATCAGTGGTTCTCTCTTGTCGCAGCTTGAAGTCTGTCTTGTCCTTAGAAATTACTAAAGTATTAGGAACAGCAACATCAAGAATATTTTTATGTCCTTAATATTTTTTCTCTTGTCTTTCTCTCAGGTGAAAAAGGGTCAGGATGTTCCCGTCTATATCATCAACCTCCTCGTCTCTGATCTCATTCAGCTCTTCTTCAGGATTCCAGTAGATTTAACTAGACTCAATGACGATGATTTCACATACATGAAAATTGTATATTTTGGTCTAATGGCCAGTGTGGGATTCATGGTGTGTNAACATCTCTTTCTGTTATTGCAGGTATCTGGTCATTGCCAAGCCACTGTGGTACAGATTCAGGAGAAACATCAAGACATATGTGATGGTCTGCACTGTGGTCTGGTTACTTCCCCTTCTTTATCCAGCAATTGCCTATGGGATTAAGCAGTATAAGATGGCTTCCATCTTCTTCACAATTTTTCTCCTCCTGCCGTTTCCCTTGTTCATCTTCTTCCTGGTTGGGACTATCAAAGCTCTCTCTAGAGTGCTCCAGGTCCCAGCAGATGAAAAGCGACGAATCGCAGCCGTTCTGGTTGTGGTTCTGATTATTTACACTCTGATTTATCTGCCCATCATCGTTTTGCTCCTGTATGACATTGAAGCATTTAAAGGGGAATTTTCCTGTATTCCCTATGCTGTGGGCTATGCTGGTGGTTGTCTTAGTCCTCTTGCTGACACAGCTTTGTATGTATTAATTCGGAAAAGCATCCTGGATAAGTTTCTGACTTCCCTGGGGGTTCGTAAAATATCTATTAATTAGGAGACGGTCAGCACAGACCATTAAAACGGAATGGCTGCAAATATGGAAATATTTGTTATGCTGCCTGTTTTGATGCAGAAGTGTCCACTATGATCTGGGGATTATCAACAGCGGAGAACGGTTTTAAATACTTGGTTTCTCAAAAATGTTTCATTAACCCTTTTGTTGGCTAAATATCTATTAAAAACAAGATGTAAGAAATCAGCTTCTGAAGACAATTTGATTTCTCTTTTTTTACTTTATATCTTCAGAACATCTCTTGTCATTTTTTTGTTTGTGTTGAATCTTTATTTTTTATGCTTTTGATACAAGCTTTGTACATTGTTACTTTTCTCTGTAACTCTATAGCAATTTATGATAACAATGTTAAGAGGCAACATGAAGCAACTGGAAATAATGAGAGAAAACAGAAATAAATGGTAGAATCCAGCAGTGAGTGAGGAAGAGATGAGTATTTTTTATTTTTTAAATTACCCTCAATGCAACAAGGTCATTTTTGATAAACGTCGGCTCTGTGATGTTTCAGAAAATCAAACTATTTTTCATAAAACAGCTTCCAGCCTCTTTCTGTGGTTCATAAATATCCAAATGGTCTGATTAATTACTTATTAGAATATTATAATATGTTAACTGCATTTATTTTATCCATCCATTCAATGCTTGTCTGTGTAGAGTGAAGGGTGACTCGGTCATTGGGTGAGAAGCAGCGTACAACCTGGACAGGTCGTTGCATTCATTCATACTCATACTTAAAAATAAGGAAATGATGGCTAATAACTGAAACTAAAAGTCTGACTCCAAACACTAAATGACTACAGCAAGCTTTAAAGTCTGATTACCTGATGGATAAAACCAGAGGTATGGGAATTTCCCACCACATTTGCTTCCCTGCGGGGCGAGAAACAGACGGAAACAGACGGATCCTCTGTTCCCTCCATTCCTTTCTAACAAGGCAACAGTTGTTCAAACTCACTCAGATACACATGCATCTCCATTCAGTCCCAATATTTGGTTATTTGTCTCACTAGTTTGCATCCGAACCGTTCTGTTTGTGTCTGGCATGATTTTGTTTGGATATTTGACGACTCTTCTGGTCAGCCTAATCTTAGTTTATTCATTGCCTCCCCAGTTTTTATTTGTTTGTTTGGGATTATTGGCTCTGCTGTGAAGCTTATATTTCCAATTGTTGCTAATTTAATTTAATTAGTGATGAGAGCAGAAACAGACATTTAAAATGTTTAGACCAGAAGGTCACAAGCTCCAGGATATAACTTATACCTGTTTTCATTTCTGCAGTTTAAAAGTTTCATAGTGTGCATATCTTTATATATTTGTTTAAATTTAGAGATTTTTTCGTAACTGGCCTCTTTTAGGCAGAATCTACAAATATGCAATAAGACTAGGAGTATTCCTGCAGTTTCACGTTTATCTACTTTTGTGTTGAATTGCTGCAATTTCCTTTCCAACATGCAAATAAATAATAAAAAAATCTTGAAGACATATATATTCTGAGTAGTAAAATACTGAAGATGATTATGGACTGACATAATATTGGACTGTTGTAAGAAGAATTTGCAAAGGCAAAAGTGTAGCAATAATTAATGACAGTGAATTGTCTGCTGGTTAAATAAGGCAATGAGTGTTTTCTAGTAGTACCATTTATGCACAATAAAATTCAAAGGAAGGATTCTACAGCACATGAAAGGAAAACAAAAAAAAATCAAAAATGACTTGCAGCAACAAACAGCTAACTCTTTTTCACCCCTATAATACACAAAAACTAATTATGCAAAGAACATGATGTTTGTGTTCATCTTTAGATCAATTTGACGAATTCAGGACTGTTTTCTGTTGTCAGTTTGAGGTTAAATAAAGATAAACATCTTTCAGAATCAGCTTTGATATGTATTTGTGATTTATATGGTGGAATATGGAAGTCATGTCACATATTTGATAAAAGCTGCTTATCATTTATATCTGCATTGAATGCCAATTGCAGCCAGCAGGATCTACACAATGTATTTATTAACAAAAAAGGTCTGAAACTCTTGTTTTTGTAATATTTAATAAACACTAATCAGCAGCAAATTAATTGACCAAGCTTTTTTTATTT
>CAEFZX010013652.1:0-37445 GCA_903066825.1 Alfaro cultratus | reverse complement strand
CTTTTTTATTATTTGCAATCAATTTCAACATTACATAAGTTGGGTTGAAGGCTTTTGTAATGCCTCAGAACAAGTACCTTAGCTTATAAAATGCCTTTGCAAACCATCAAGCTTCTATTTTATTTGGTTTTTCAGGATTTCCCCCACTCTATTATAAGCCTGGCGGGCCACCAGGCTTTACTTGTGCCCCACTAGCTAAGCATCGCTTATTAATTAAAGTTTGTTTTTTTTAATGTTTCCATTTTTTAAGACATTTTAGTTGGCGTCCAGATATTAATCTTCCAATATTCCAGTAACACATAATTATCAAATGACAATTTCAAATTTCCTCTCAACTTTAAACATTTTTTAACTCAAAAACAAGATGAGCCGCTGGTCTTAGCAACTTTTCTGAGAGAAACCTATGATTAACGGAAATGTAAACAATTCTTAAGAGGAATTGTTTACATTTTTTCTCCAAATATAAATCTTGAATTTCAACTCCTCTCTGAAAACATGTTAAAAAAACAACAACAATATATATATATATGCAACATAAATAACAATAAACCAACTACTAGCCCACCATAGAGATAGAAAATGAACTGCAGTCAAAGTATAAAAGCAAAAATTAGTTTTTTTGTCTCACCAGATGAAACTCTGAAGGTCAGAGAAGCAAAAAGAGAAGGTCGCTTATAACTTATTTTGCCTTTTCCAGGATTAAGTTTAACATTTAAAAATGTCCTACCTCTCTCTTATCTGATGACATAACTGCAGTAAAACCTACCGACAGTATTAAACCTAAAAAATGTTTAATAGTCTGATGTTTTTATGAATGTCTTGCTTTATTATAGCAATGTTTCAAATCAAATACATTTTAATATCAAAGAAAATGCAGTTTTTCTTTATTTTTGATTAATTTATGCAAATATAAGTCAACAGATCTTAATTAAATGTTCAGCTTGGATTTAATTTCAATGTAAATCATGAACTTCTTGTCTTTTTGATGTTTTTGGACTAAATGAACTTTATTTACTGGTCAGAATCCAGAGCTGTGCAGATCATTACCAACTTCAACTGTGATCTTTACAGAAACAGAGACGCTCAGCCTTCAGCCAAAACATGTTTTCTGGTTCAGTACAAACAAGTTTTAGACAAACTGGGAAGATTTCTGAATTAAAAGCTCCTATTCCATTAATTTCCCACAGTTAGATTTATAAATGTAACCATCAAAAGCCAAATAAACTAAATAAAGGCACGTTTCACTTTCGCCTCAAATGGCCACAAGGGGAAGCAGAGGCCACATGCTAGTCAGTAAACATGTCAGTTTTGAGTTGAAAATCTGTGTGTGTGTCAGGTGTGGAGTCACCTGTAAGTGAAGACACGTTGGTCCCGGCCTACAGCGAAACCCGCCACCACTGCGTGTTCCGGTCCACCAGATGAACACAGACATTTTGTTTGCTTTTTCTGAGTCAGAAGGAAACAGCTTTATTTTTAAATAAATCTTCTTCCAGTGACAAATGGCTCAGCTTCTGCATTTCTTCAACATCACAGGAATTTTACACAGAAACATACTGAATAACGTTTACGATGCACCAAGCGAAACTTGTAAACTTTCATTTTTCATCCAACGTTTTAATGCTGCAGCATAAATTACAGTTTTCAGGTTGAGATTACGCTGCAATAAAAGACGGATTCATCTTAAAATCAAGTTAGCATCAAAGCACAGTGTTTACATTCATTTACAGCCATGAGGAAAGCTCATAAAAAGAGAACAATATCCTGCTGTAACCTGATTTTCACATCCAACAAATCAAATCTACTAATATTTACATTTCAACAATCTGCAAAATTAAGGCTTTAGATTTAAATATGATCACAGACAGTTAAAAGCTTGGATGAGATATTTCCAGTCAGAAAAGAAGTAAATGATGAACATGAAGGAAGTTTGATTACTGTATCATTTGTTCAAGCGTCAAGATTAAACTAGGAGCTTTGCCAAAGCAAACAGCTCACATGTGGTGTCCAGAATAACTTAATCCAACTTTATCTTTATCCAGGCTTTAAAGTTGATGGGTTAGTTTCAGCCTAATAAATAAAAAAAGTGTGAGCAGCTGAAATATCTAAAACTAAATGGATTTGTTGTAGATGATGCAGTAACTTCTTTTGGTCAGTAGATGGTGCAGTTACTGACCCAGTTCAGTTACTTTACAACAGGACTAATATGAGATAACAGAATATTTTAAAAATACTAGAGTTTGACTTATTTCCATTTCTCCGTCTGTCTCACATACATAAAGTTGAAGTCAAAATTATCACCCCCCTCTACCTAATTTGAAGTTTTTGTCAAATATTTCTTAAATGTTGTTAATCAACATTCAATCCATCTTTTCCCAAACACTCGTAGTTTTCATTTTGGATGCTTACATTTGTTTGCTTTGCACACAGAAACCAAATTCTTTCACAAATACTAAAAACGTAATTAGTGAAATTATGTTCTTCTACTTTGTAATCCTCACAGCTTCTAATCAATCAATTACAGTAAAACTAAGTAGATATTGACACTGGTAGCTTTTGGATTAAATGAAACCTAGGATCTTTAAATTATTGATCTGTTGAGAAATCTTTGACAAAAACTTTAAGTTTCATAGGGAGCAAAATTATTTTGACCCCATAATTAAATCTTTGCACTCAGACATCAGTTGAAATTTCTGGATTCTAAAAAAAATAAAAATGTTTGACATAAAATGTTGCTTTTTTTTGGTTGTCAGAATAAAGAAAACACATCTTGGACCAGGCTGAGAGCTGGAGCTGAGCCACCGTAACATCGTACCTGCTTCCTTTGCCTAATGGACCTTTGCACCGACACATCCTCTCTGTAGTCATAAAACAGTCAAACTGTGGTATCAGAGCTGCTCCATCAATCAGCTGCAGCGTTTTACAGCCCAGCTGAGCGCCGGCCTCCTGGAACCGTGTGCTGCTGTTACAGCTGAGCTGCGCTGAATCTCTGGACACGAATGGAGGCGTGAAGAAGCGGAGCGTCCACCCACTGTGACCACAGGGTGAGATATGCTGTATGTACACTGAACTGGAAAACACAGAAAAGTTCCCAAAGGTTTCATCCGTCACCACTGTCCCTGTCAGTCTACAGCTCCAAGGATGAGTGGGTTTTTGTGGACAGAGTGTCTCTTCTGTCCCCCCTCCGTCCCTTTGTGTCCTGTGTGCCCCGTCACTCAAAGCGCTCGTAGTTCCTGGTCTGCCTGACCCGGGGGATCATGTCCCGCAGCAGCCTGGAGGACAGAGACGACACTTTGAGGGGAAAACTCCATATCCCAGCATGCAACTCTGGAAAACACTTTGCTTTTTAAACTACATTACCTCCCTAAAATAATTTCAACCTTTCAACCAAGATCTTTTATTTTTATAAATCAGCTTAAAACAGTAGAAGTAATGTGACAAAATGTGAAAAAGTGGGAAAATTTCTACTTTTCCATCAGTTCTTTCGAATATTACACACTTTTTAACATATTTCATCAGAACCAGAGCCATTGTTGGCACTTACTTGACTCCATAGGCGAGGATGATGAGGCCCATGAGGACCCCTACTGTTCCGTCCAGGTACCACACCTTGGGCTCATGTTTGAACACTTCAGCACTGATGAGGATGGAGAACCCCATGATGCCTCCGACCAGAGAGTTAAATCCTGGAAACCGGAAACACAGTTTGGTACAGAAAGCTTAATTCAGCTTCTGACACATTTTGAAATGTGAAATATGGTAGTGGCAGCACCATGTATGTACCCACCCTGGATTTTTTGGTTTATTGCACTTTTTTTCCCAAAATTGATGCCAATGTATCACTTTAATGTTGCCTTGATTCTTTTATGAAAGTTTGAGAAATTGTTTATTCTCCATGTCAACTATTCAGCATCAACCCCACCTTCAAGACGCAGCTCCGTCCTCACTCAGTTCCTTCAAACTAGCCAGAAGTATTTAGCAAACACCTAGTTAAACTGCTGAGCACATTATAGGAGCTACTTCTCAGTGAAACGCTGCTATAAATGTTGCTAAAGTGTTAACAGAGGAGCCATGTTGTGATGACTTGGAGGCGGAGTTTCAGAAAGAGCAGGAGCTTCTTAAAGAGACAGAAGTCCAATTTCAAGGCATTAAATTACTAAGTGTAACTTCTTTTAAGTCATATTTGATATATATGGAGCATTTCTATAGCAACTAAAGGTAACAGTAAATTGATTTTACCATAAAATGGTGCTATGTAACTGGAAAATACATAACACTGCCCCTTTAAGCTTGTTAGCAAGGATAGGCTACTACTTTGTTATTTATGTTCAGAGGTGGGTAGTACTGGTAACGTTTTGGGAAAAAAAATATAGTGTTACTGCACTTTTTACTTTTGCTTGAGTAATCTTATAAACTATTGTTGCTCTTACTTGAGCAGATTGATTTTGAAACATTAAATTCTTATCTCTATGCTAATCTGATCATCTTCTACACATCACTACATCTTTATTGCTTGTATTTTATCTGTTTATGCATTTATATGAAATTCCTCTGGCATGTACTGACTTCCTGTTGCTGTGTTTGCTCACCATCGGTGATGAGCGCTCGGCTGGTCAGCACTTTGCCGAGCATGAACTTGATCACGGCCAGGACGACGCACACCAGGCCGCTGACGATGGACACGCTGAACAGGAAGTCGTCCTGAAAGAGACGGAGGACGACAACGCAGCTTCAGTTTTATTCTGATATGCAGAAATCTGACTCTGCTGTAGACAAAATCATTCCCCTAAATGACTCTCTTTAGTGTTTTTTTATTTTTTAATTGATAAAACCTCTTTAATAACGTCTTTTCTGTAGCTTCTTTAAGATTTCAGAGCAGAGAAAGTGAGACAGCATAAAAGCTGGAGCACAAAGGAATGCTGCAGAGCTCTCAGCGGCTCTGCGGCAGCATTAATATTGCACTACGGCCTTGGAGCCATGAAAAGCTACTTTGGCTCCCTCGCACATCAAAGAATAGAGAAAACCTGACTCAGTGCTGGGGGTGAAACCCACAGAGCAGATTATGTTCACACCATCGATTACATTCTTTAGTGGGGAAGACAGGTGAGCCGTTCTGTAAGATTTAAGCTCATTTTGATGCTTAAAGCTCAAATAAACGCTCAATAACCACAGGAATCAAATATAGTTTGACTTCCTGCAAGACTGGAAGCTTCCTTTATGAAAATTATTCATATTTAATCGATAATTATGAGCCACAATTTAGAAGAGTTTTATTTTTTACGACATACATCAAAAATATCTGTAAAATGAAAAGGTGCATGTTAAAAATTTTGAATTTTGTGTAGATATATTATTTTCTGCCATTCATTTTAGAAAGAAAAACTAACTAGAGTGAAATATTTCAACTCTGCTCTTGTTTCTTTTCCTTACTGAACCCCACAGCATGATTAGACCACCACCATGCTTCACTGTGGAGTGTGTTAGGAGGATTTTCGGATGATTAACAGTGATCCATGAGTTACTCAAAGCTTAAGATGTTGTGTTTTAACCTAACTCACAACTTTACCTTTGACCTCTTTCTTTTGTGGATTATATAAATCCTTTAAACAATTAAGATTTTAGTTATTAAGCATTTTAAAACAATTCATCCTTTACTTTTAGCTCCACAATTATGTGCTACTTTGTGCTGGTGTATCATAAAAGCCCCCAAAAATATGTTTTCTTACAATTGTCTGATTTAGTTTAGGACCCGTTTCATTTGTTGTACAAGTCCCACAGGACAACTCCTCCACAAACAGATTTTTAAAATATTTTTATTTTAGGAGATAAATAAGGATTTTAGGCCTTCACCTCGTTGCAGAGATCAGCTTTGTTGTGGAAGCTAGCTGACGCTAATTGGGTACGGAGGAACAGCCAGGTGTCAAACCAACCTCCTTCATCTAACCTGCATATTTAAGCAGCTGCTTACCTTATTAATATTTCATGAAGAAGAGAAAGAAGAGGTGGGGTAGAGGGGGAAAATTTACCTAATTTCCAACTGTGGCACAGTGAGGAAGGCTGAGCTACAAGACGAGTGTGAGAGGAGAAGAAGAGGAAGAAAAACACAATCTGTCTGGGTTTGTTTATGCTTTGGTGGCGGCCATGTTACATCCGTCTGCTTCTCTGCAGCAGCAGATGAATGGAGTGAAAACACAGTCAGGCCAATAAATCAATACAGGATTTGGAAAACTGATAGAGTTTCTAACAAAGGCTTGGTAAAACATTAAAAGCATGATTATTGTAGATCAACAGATATAGATTTAATAACAGGCAATCAATGTTCAATATTTCATTAAATATTCACACATAATCACATTTTTTAGGTTTTATTTGCCTAAGCAATGCAATGTTGTGAATACATGCAGAGTGTAAAGAAAAAAATGTTTTTTCTTAAATAATCTACACACTTCATTTGTCAAAAGAAAAACTACGATTACAGCTAGAAGTCTGCCAAATGCAAAAATGTTTTTAATTCAACCTTCCTTATCAATAAACTAAAAACAAATCTGCTCTTTTTCAAATCTGCAGTTTTGCCTCACTTTAAAAAAAGCAGTTTCCTCATTCAGACAAGTTTAATAAATAAAAAAGTTTGTGGTTTCAACAGTAAAACAAATCTAAATAGATGACAGTCTGTTACATCAGCAGCATTTAATCTTAACAGACACTCTTAAATTACGTAATCTATACTTTTTAAAAATCCCTATACATTCCTGTATATGATTATTTTTACAAATTTGACTAAGATGCAAAGCTGTTTCTATGGCGACCACTACTGCCTAGCAACGGGGCGATAAAGCTATTTACAGAAGTGTTAAAGCTTGCGAATCTTCACACCTGAGATTTGTGACATTCTGCACCGGCAGAGTCGCACCTCATCCTCACAAACCGTTAACGAGAAAAAAAAAAAAAGTTTGGAAAAACAAAAACCAGCACAAAACTAGAGAATAACCTCTAAATGTGGCATTTTTTACTCCAAGATCTCTAATTTTACAACCAGATCCTACATGTTAAACATTTATGATCATGATGGCGATGACGTCACAACTTAATAAGTCACAATGCACCTTTAAGTTAGTTTTTAAGGGTATTTTTAAATGGTGGAACCAAAGATTTCTGCTGTTTTTAAGGAAAAACTTTGTAGTTTGTAAGCTGTAAGTTTAACTAAATATACTCAGGTCACAAATCCCAAAACTAACAGATTAATCTGAGTTTTTCTGAATTCTGATTTTACGTTTATGTGCGAAAAACACTCAATATGGAAGGCCCAATGTCAGCCAATGTGCTTAAACTATAAAGATCACACAATTTTCTATTTCTTCTGACTGCAGAATTATTAAAAATGTGCAATAGCATCCTCTTTTTCCACTACTGAAGTATCTGGCAGTGCTTTAATATTATTACTTCTGTTTTAGACTGTACAATAACAGCTGAAAAAACTAAACTAATTAAAACTAATAAAAGTCAAAACTAGTTTTTGTTCAGGATGAACTCTGGGTTTGTGCCAATATATGACATTTAACGTAAAGATAACTATCTACATTTAATATTCTTATGACAAAACAGATTTATTATTTCCTCTTAAAGATAGAAAGTCATCATACTTTAGATAATGATTATCTTTCAATAGTCATTATTTGTATCCATTTCTCTCAGCAGGAAATGATCATTGTCTGAATGCTGTTTATTTTGGATTCTATAAAAGGTAAAATTAGATCATCTGTTTCAAACTCTGAAATCTTTGGCAGAAAGTCCCTGTTACAATCTGACAGAGCTGCAAAAACAACCAGATTCCACTGAAAAATCTGATTATGCATGCAGCATTTGTCTTGCATTCCCAAGCTCCAGTTCATGTGTGCAGGCAGAAAGTCAGGCGACCCTGGTTAGCCATGCAGCTGTCACCAATAGTTTACACTATTCTGATGATTTTAAGTTATTTTTACCCCTAAATGTGAGATTTCTCTTATCTGAATCTTTTCCTGCCTGTTCTAGTATTAGAATAAATTATTTCACTACAGAATATTTATTTATTATGGATTTGTGATTGATAAATTCTCACCACTTCTGGCAGCAGCTTGGTGGCCAGGTCATGGATGGCCTTTCCCATGATGCAAAGGGAGGACAGGATGAAGATCACACCCAGGATCACGCAGGCTCTGACAGGAAGAAGTCAGATGATGATCAGTCACAGGAAACAACAAAAAAAAAGACTAAATCTGAACAATGTGGGGTTTCACATTCCAATCTTCCTTACATTACAATAGCGTGACAGGGAGTGTATATATGTGTGCTTTGAGTATTGATTGAGAAGCAGCAGATGTCCTTTAACGACCTTTATCCAATTAACCGAGTCCAGAGGGAGGCAGGAGCCAGCTGGAGCATATGTCCTGGTCATGCATGGTTACCAGAGTGAGCGCGCTCAACGTCTGAAGGCTGCTCTCGAGCAGCACTCGGAGAGCAGGGTTTTGACTGGATGAGGTAACCACGGCAACTGCCAGCATCCCTTTGGGAAGTCCACAGCAGGACAAACATCCCCGCTAACTGGCTCCCTGTTGTTTCCCGCACAATGCCGATGCTGCTGGTTTCTTTCAGATAAACTACCTTTCCGTTTAGATTCATAAACAAGCAGAGAATAATTACGATCCGAACGACAGCGTCGGATTCTGGGAACAAAAGGTGCTTTTATTTGAGAAAGCTTCACATTTGATTTCCGAGAAAGAAAAAAAAAAGTCCTTAATATCTTATGTTATCAGACCTCAAGTGTGTTACCGTGGTAACCAGACAGCCTCTGGGGTTCACCGTTCAACCGTGTCTCATTTATGAAACACAGACAGGTGGACAAATTAAAAAGAATAACATGGATCCCTGGCAGGCTGGTAAAAGAGAGCGCTGCCGTCTGCAGAATCAAAAGCAGACTAACAGCACGAGTTTAGGTGCATACCACACTGCAAAACCACAAATATTACCAAATATCTGTCTAGTTTCCAGGGCAAATATCTTCACACACTTGAAACAAGACAAAACAAACATACAAGGAATTTTCAGTAAGATATAGGAGCTTGTTTTAGGTTAATAATTCCTTCCACTTGCAGAAAATGTCTCGTTAACTAGTACTTTTTCATTAATATTAAAGAATTGCTAACTTAAAACAAGCTCATATATTTTGCTGAAAACTTACTTGTAAGTTAGGTTTGTCTTATTTAAAGTGTACCAAGATAAACAAAAATATTTGGTAAGATTTTGTGTTATTTGTAGTACATTTTGAACTGATCATCAGCTAATTGGAGGGAAGAAATCATGAAGCCTGAATCCTTGTTGATCAACAATTCAAAACCAAATCAGTTTGGCTAAATTTGTGAGCAACTTTTACACATATCCAATGTTTTCCAGTGAATGTTTCCATCTCTCCTCCGGAGGATATGATCTCATCCATCGTCTCTCCTGCAATTACTTGATACTCCTCTGAGACCGAGATGCGTCTTGACTCCTGGGTGTGTGAAACCAACATATGGTCCTTTAGAAGCAGCACAGACAGATCCAGCTTTTATCTGACTCCCTCTGTAAAGTTTGGTGAGTTAAATACTGCAAAAACACAAAATCCTAAATATAGCTCTGGAAAAAATTGAGACCACTTAAAATGGTCAGTTTCTCTTATTTTACTTTTTATCGGTATATGTTTGAGAAAAATGGACATTGTTCTTTTATTCTATGAACTACTGACAACATGTCTCTGAAATTTCAAGCAATAATTATGTATTTATTTACATAAAATAAGAAATGGTCAAAATTAGGGAAAAAGTGCAAATAATGAAAGAAAACAAGTCTATATTCATTTAGAAACAACAATGCAAATATTTTAACTCAGGAAGAGTTCAGAAATTAATATTTGGTGGAATAACCAGGAGGTTTTCAATACAGTTCAGTTTAGTGAGCTCTTCACTTTCCAGATCTGAACATATCTCAGTTTTATACACTAAGCAAAAAATAAAAACAATATTCTCTCCATTAATTTTGTCTTCTTGAGATTCCTCAGCAAGATTTAGAAAAATTGTTTTAAAACTCTTGTATACATCAAACTACCAATTCCTTCCATCAACTAAATAATAAAAACATGTTTCACGTCTCTTCTTGAAAACAAAAATCACTGTCAAAGTTTGTTTTGCTTATTTATCTGCCAACTAATTCCTTTTTACTTCAATATGTGGCAGTATTCGTATAAATGTAACTATTAAACCGATTCAACATGCAAATCAACGAAGTCAACATCTTTTCCAGATGGTGCATTTGCTGCTTCAGGAAATTTGAGAATCAGAGCACCTCCCAACGCAACAGAATAGATTTGCACTTGCAATGTGACAAAATGTGGAAACACTCACATGTATTCGCGTTGCGCAGAATGGACAGCGGCTGCGTTGCTGTAGCGCCACAGCACGATGACGGAGGACAGCACGTCCAGCGTGGCGTCAAACTGCAGCGAGAAAGCAAAACAAAACCAAAAAAAACATTTAGCATGCAATTCACGTCATTCCCCTCAGTTCGGATCTGAGATGTGTTGGTGTGGACTTACAGCGAATCCGAAAGCAGAGGCACTGTGGCGCATGATGGACACAGCTGCAAGAAAACACAGAAACATAAACTCAACGTTTACGATTCTTTTAATTGTGGGACGGCTGATCGGTTCTGCTTTCTTATCAACTCCTGCAGAAAACCGGACAGATGAGATGAGAGGAAGTGAAATCTGAAATTTGATTTGGAGGTAGCAAACAGATGCAAACATTTATGCACCCGCATCAGCGGGGAGAAATCCTCCTCTCCAGGTTATTTTTAGAAAAACTCACAGGGGGCCAGAGAGCTTCTAGCTGCTCATATTGTTTCTTTTTCCTCCATTTAAGCTCCCTACTCTCCTCTGCTTTTGTTTCATCTTCATGTTTCTCTCAAGGATAAAAACAAGATCAAAAACTGCAGCACTTGCACTGCAAACGAGCCCTGCCCAGCATACAAATCACCGACTGGGATCTTTTCATGACACCTGAAGTCTGTGGAGCTGCATCTCTAATATATTAACCTCATCTGCTTGCAGAATAGAAGAGTCTCTGAGTCGTTAATGAGGCAGATTAAGCTCGAAAACCTGACTTAATGTACACAATCTACTTTAAATAAGCAGGAGAAGAAGCCTGAAACTGTCAAAGCAAATAAGGAAGGGTGAGGACGAAACGCACACAACTCCCAGTTTACAGAGCAACTCACTGACTTATTCTAGTTTAGAGGAAAAGCAACGCTAACTCTGAGCTGAAACACGGAGATGGAAGGATCATGATGTGGGGTTGTTGCTGCTAAAAGCACAGGACGAATGTTCTTAAAATTACAAACATTACGGACAACAACAAAAGCTGTGCTTTCAATAGCGTAATTTGACATTTTGAAAAGAAATTTGCTTAATGGAAAATTTAAAATAAAAAATCTTGTTTTCTATATAAAGTTTTGGCCCCAAAATGAGATGAGAATAGAAATGGGTTCATTTCGCAAAACTGCAATGGAAACCAAGACGATGACAACAGGACGTTGTGATACTGACTGCTACAGGAGATCTTCTTTTGCCTGCAGCCAACATTTAATTTCCCTCTGGGATCAAAACAGTATTTTTGAATTGGTTTTGAACTAGATTGATGCATTAAGCCAATAAGTAGCTGAACCTGATGTGTAGCTTTTAGACAGCTGAACAAACAAAACTT
Organism: Alfaro cultratus; assembly: GCA_903066825.1. Lineage (NCBI taxonomy): Eukaryota > Metazoa > Chordata > Actinopteri > Cyprinodontiformes > Poeciliidae > Alfaro > Alfaro cultratus. Next base: position 25,680 of record CAEFZX010013652.1, on the reverse strand, counting down.
TCTGCTGCTTATTTGGCTTATTAATCGTTGCAACTTTTAGCTTCTGGAGATCCCAAAGATCTGACTGTGATGCTACAACTGTATTTAAAAATAATAATCTCCTCCTAAAACATAAAAATGCAAATCTAGCACAAACAAAATCAAAAGAAACTACACCTTTGTGTTTCTTGGTTTGAATAAATTCTGTCCTCACTGTAACAAACAAAGAAAGCTAGGTCCCCTTTCTCCTTTATTAGGAGGGGAAAAAGCGACATTTTGTATAAATAACTCAGCTGCAGCTCTGCGGTCGTCAAAGCTGAACCCAGTGCTGGTTAATTGGCTCCAAGGGAAGCTGGGTGGGTGTCACACACACACACGCACACCCACACAAGTCGCTGCTGTTCGCTTCTTTGTTGCTGCTCTGACCCGTCTGGTATTACTTTTATTTTTACATTTAACCGCCTGACAACGTCCATCTCTGCCTTTTTTAATTGAACAAAAACAGAAGCTGGTGTTCAGTCTAAACAAACAGGAACTGGTTTTGTTCTTGTTCACTCAGCTGCTGCCATGTTTCAGTCAGAGGATGCACAGACAGGGTATCAGGTGTGAGTCGTGGCATGAACATGTATGTTTCCCCCCTCTGCTGCTGCAGCTGCCAACCGTAAAAACATCTAACAACTCGCTTTACAGAGTCTGAGTGGCACTAATGGTTTCCAGGCCCATCAGGGCCACAGAGCAGCAGCAGGTGTGGACAGGAGAGGCCCCAAAACGCTCTGACATGGCTGAAAAAATGACCTCTGACTCTGGATTTTAAAAGTTCACACTTTCTCCTCATAAAACCAATATTTATTGTAAGATTTAGAAAGGAGCAGGTGAACTTGAACAATTTTTATACATATTTTTGGTTCAATTCACACATAATCCCAATAAAATACATTGAAGCTAGTGGTTGTGACTTAGCCTGAAGAAATAATCAATTAGACATCATAATTCACTTTATTTATTGTCTTGGTTGTGTGCTTTTAATTTTTTTCCCTATATTTTAGATATTTAAAATATATTCCAGCTCCAGTGTTAAATGTTCTTTACAAAATTAAAGAGTGATTTTGCATTATTACCCCATTATCAATATATTACTTGAAAATGATCAATATTATTGTTTATCGTAATAATTACTGGGATAATTTAAGGTCCAGGCCCGAGTTGAAAATGTGAAAAAGTGTGAAAAACTAGCTGAAACATCATGAACATCACCTGATCGAAGTGAAAACTTTCATTGTTTCTGTGAGTCTCACTTAAAAGTCCTTAATCATCTTATTTAACTATTATTCTCACGTTTATTTTTAATTTTTCATGCAGATCACAAAATGATTTTCAGCTGTACGATATGAGATGTGATCAAGTTTTCCGCCTGCAGGAATCAAATTCATTTGAACGAAAGCTCACAAAGCGCCTTCCTCATATTTCATAAACTCTGGCTGGAAACAAAGGTCATTTTTCAGACACTTTAATGAGCCGTTATGCAACAGCTGCAGTGAACTGTTTACCAACTGATCCTGATTACATTTTAAATTAAACAATTCATGACACAAACAACAGGCTCAAATTAAAAACAAAGCTTCCAGACGTCTAATTTCTGCTGCTGCATAATGTGTTTACGAATTTAAATACAAAATATATTTATACTGGATTTTAGCACACTGAATTAAAAAGGTGATGTAAATTATTTACATGCAGTCCTGTGGCCAATAGTCCAAAATTAAGTAAATCCAGACCAATTTATCAGTGAGCCCCTAATTTTTATCATTCAAATGTCATGTATCTTTGTCCTTTTGCTACTTTTAGCAGGTCTGACACAAAATCCCAATAAAATACATTAAACTTTGTCAAAACGTGACATGAGGAATGAGTTCTCTGACTGAATCCCTATTTGGCACAAGAAAAACCATCAACACATAAAATTAAAGGGATCTAACAATTATTTTTGGAATTTATTCTATCAGTTATTCTGATGATTAATCGATTAATCTGATTAAATAAAATAAACCAACAATTCGGCTCCTTCTTTAAATAAGAAAAAATAAGTTGACAATTATTTCAATAATCAATTAATCACAATTAATTGTTTCAGCCCTAAGAACTTCTAAGCTGTTAAGGTGTCTAAAATAAATTACTCTTACATTATTGAACCACTGGAGTCAGTAAATCAAAGAAAACAACTGTGTGAGTAATGACAGAGTAACTCCTACTGCTGCTTTGCCCTCATTCATCACTTTGTCTCATTTCTGCACCTAATCTGGAAGCAGTGCCATGTTTCATTTATGAAGAGAGAAGCTGATGTGTGATGGAGCAACGAGTCCTCCTGCCAGACTGACGAAAACACCGCATACAGTCTGAGAGAGAGAGAGCTGCTGTGTATGAGAACAAATAAAAACACAATGATGCTTCATGACATTAGTAGCAGTCTTCAGAGAGACAGGAAGTTCTACTTCATCTACTGCAGGTAATCAACAACACTGCAGCAATGTGGGAACTCTTTTCAGGAACTAATCTCTGCCTAATGAAGAAGAAGAGGAAAAAGTAGGAGAGAGCATCTCAGTCATCTTCTCAAGCAAACTGTCTTTGCTTATAATAACTACAGACCAGCCCTCATTTACTTTTGGATTAGGTGAAGATGTGAGCAAACACTAGAAATCCAAACATATGTTTCCACGAAATAATGTCACTCACTGAAAGCGGCAATAGCCAGGAGGATGGTGGCCACGATGGACGCCCAGGACACCCAGAGAGCTTTCTTTCGGTAACTCTGTGCTTCATGAGGCTTCAGGCGCATGCTGCTCTCCAGAAGACCTACACATGACAAGAGAACCAAACTTTTGTAATTCTGAAGTTCTCAACCTGCAAACAATCACTATCAGGGGCAAAACATTCTTTTTTACATGCTGACATTTTGTTTTCTGTCTCTGATTCCTTTATTCTGAATATGTACACAACTGCTCTTGTTGCTAACAGCATTTCAATCTTCCCTGGTTGTTAGTTTGCAGAAAACCTAAATGTCCTTGGAATACAACAAAAGAAACATAAAAGATGAAGAAACTGCATTGAGAGAAAATGTTCTCCCTGCAGAACGACCACATTAAAATTAGAATAAAGTAAACCCTGCAGATTCAAGCTGTTTGACTGACAGGATCCCTGATATCCACCCTTTATCTCACCAGAAGCAAAAATTACTCATGAGTTTCATACGTGATTCATGACGAGTTAAAGAAAAGTATAAGCAATAAAAGAACCAACTTTACTCTCAATTTGTGCAATAGTTCCAGTTATTCCTGCTTTCATTTGAGCTAAAGCAGGAAGAAGTCTGAACAGTTGCCATGTCAGCCTGAAAGGATCTGCAGGTTTCTTCCTGTTAAAAGCTGGTAGTTCCTTTCCACTGTCGCCCCATGCATGATTGAAGCAATGCAAATATTCGATGGAAACTACACGTCCCCTAATTTTTCATTTTTACTAATTAGCATCACAATATCTTCTGAATCTGACTGTACTATGTTCATTTTGTAATAAAGTGGACAAAACTGAACAGAACTGGACTAAGTGTATTTTATAGAATTAATTAACGCTACATAAATGGACATGTTGACCATTTGTGAGCTGCCAAAAATTAAAGCGAAGAGCTGCAAATAAACTTCCTGGATCTCAGTTCAAGTATGTATCATTATGGAAGCCCAAATGTGTCACAATTAAAGCAAGAGATTTATTTATTTATAAAGACACCCAAAATAGTTTAAACAAAGCAATCCTTTAAAGATTAAATAAATAAAATCATCAATTAAGAATCTAATCATTTTATGTTAAGGGTAATTATGGCAGTATTTATTGATTTCATTATTCTTGTGCTGCTTGTTGTGAAGAAAATATAATTTTACAAAAACATTTTAATTTTTAAGATAGATACTTTTACAAATACCAATCAGCTACTTACTTAATAATTATTATTTATACAGTTTTCCTATTTAACTCAGTGCTGATACATATTAGCCAAAAATGGTTGGTTGATTACAATATTTTTAATGCCAGAAAAATACTATTATACTTTTACTATTTTTGCAAACAATGTCAATTAGATGAGATAAGATAGAAAACAGATGAGAATATTTTTTAATCTTCTGCCATAATAACCTAAACCACACATTAAAGCAGACTTCCCAGTAAAACACCTTTTGTTTAAACACCTGTTAGTTAAATTACGCACAAAAATGAATATTTCTAACACCACCTACCCCGATCCTCTATGCTCTCTGTTATCTTCATCTCCTGATCCATCTTGAAACCCTCTCCCTGACTTTCTGTGTTGTTCTCCTGCAGCTGCGGGGAGCCCGTCTGCTCGCACTGGCGGTTCACCGCCGTGGGCTCCACACCAGAAGCCGGTTGCGGGACGGCGGCTGAGTCTGGCGGGGATGGGTCCGTCATCTTTCCGGCTGTGGTTCCAGTGAGGCACGCCGAGAATGTCACACCTGGGCGGGAGAACCAGCCTTTCCAACGAGCAGAGACCCACAGACAGAGTTGGGAGGAGGGAGATTCCTCGTAGAGTTGCGCGTCCAGTTGCGCCAAATTACGCACTGTGAGTGAGACAACACCGGAAATTGGGGAATACAGATTTCAAAACAAACTCCGGCGAAACATTGAAAATAGTCAAAACAGAATAACAGGAAGAAAACGTAATTCTATTACTAATGTTTACAACATATAAAGTTAAAGAGTGGTGCAGCGAAAATAACCTCTGTTATTTATTCATTTATTTATTCTGGAACCTGAAACCAAATTTCGTACCACAAACAAGCAAAGGTGGTATGACAGTAATGTCATGGTTTAGGGTTGTAGGTGGTGAGGTTGAAGCGATGGATCCAGGACGTGCATAAAAGCCAGGAACTCAAACTCTGGTTGCACTGGTTAACAAACAACGTGGGACAAGGACAGGGAAACACAGACACAGCTGGGATCAATCAAGGGGTGGAAAAGACGTCACAGGAACTAGATAATAAACACCCAGAAAACCCAAATCCCCTCAAATAAAAATTACTTGGATTCTTGAATATAAATTAAATACTTTGTACAATATTAATTTTAAATAAATAAAGTACATGCATGTATTGAACATTGTTTTCAAAAAGCCCAATTTGTTTAATGGTCAAATGTAATATTTTAAACTTTTAAACTGTAAGCCAAAAAATAAGAAATAAAATTATAATGAATAGCAAAGGTGTGTAATTGGCTAAATAAATTACCTTTTTCCAAATATTATTTAATGAATATGACAGTATATGTCTATTAGCATTTTTTATATTATTATTTTAGCTAGTTATTTTAAAGTTTATGGTTTTACAAGATGCAACCAATCAGTTTGCTGTACGACATTTAAAAAAACCCCTTCATGCCAAAAGTTAGCTGTGATTTTATTTTGAAGGAGTAGACCGAAAGTTGCAGACCTAAACGTTGACCTACCTGACGGAAGACGTTTAACTCGCAGTGTGTGGACAAGCGGCCGGGAAATAAATAGTCGCAACAGAGTGGCAGCTTTGTGAAGGGGTCGCACCAGCTCTCTAATTACTATCCGTGGTGGAAAACACGAGACCTGCGCGGCTCGCGATGCGCGTCGCACGAAGCTCAGCTGGCTCAACACTGGCGCGCGCTCCGGAAACGCGAGGAAAACATCTGTCTCGTGAGGTTTGAGCGCGTGCGTCGCTGCAGACAACGCGCTGTCCAGACAATGAAAACTCATCCATAAACTTCGTTGAAAACATGTCGGAGCTTAATCAAATGTGTTAAAACTCGTTTTCAAATCACTCAAAAGAAAGTTTCAAATAAGAGCTTAATCCTATTTTGTTTTAAAGTTGGATCGAGCTACCTCTATCAGTATTTTAAACATTTAGCATTTTTAATCACATATATTTAAAAGTAGATATATTCTACCCAATTTATTTACCGTATGTTTCTTTTTTGCATTATTGTAACACTAAGCCCCCATATTGGACATCAATAAAAAAAATCCTGTCTATTATACTGACTGGTATTGGGTCAGCAGCCAAATTAATGTTGTCCAGAATCACAAAGTTACATTCACCTCTGGAAAAAAACAAAACAAAACGCATTGTATTAACTTGTAACAGTTTTTACTAGAAAAGTCATTTTATTAAATAAAAAAAACAGCCATTTTATTTCTATTGTTAGATTTTAGAATAAAAAAGAGAAGACATACATTTGGTTGCATTCTGGATAAATGGAATATTTAAAAAGATCATAACCTAATAAAAGACCTGATAGTTCCACCACTAGTTTAGAAATACGATGCAAACATTTCAGAAAAACATGCAATAATGCAAAAGAAAAAAAGAAAAAAAGAAAAGTCATTTTCATTAGCTTAATGTTGAAAAACTTTGCTGAGTTTATTATTATTTTGGCTTATTAACACGTGCGGATCCGAAGCCACATGTTGCAAACCCCTGAACCATAATATAGAAAGACTCTCCAAAATGCGTCCAGTTTGGGGTTGATTGCCTCCCTCTAGTTGACTAACAGAGTATTGCAAGTTATTTTACATCAAACATGTCTAAAAAGTCAACAAAATGTGAAATTGTGCTACGTTTTCAGCTCATAATTCACATTTTACAGCCACACAATATGTTTCCTTACATATACGCCTTCTTAAACAAATTGTATAATAATTAATTGAACTTGGCTGCATTGTTTGAAAACTAGGTTCAATTGAAATACTTTTTTGTAAAGTGTCTTAAGGTGACATTTGTTGTGAATTATCACTATATGAAAAATACTTTAAGTATCAGCTTCATAAGTTTTTGTGTTTTGATCAGTACTTGAGTAGCTTTTTCACCAAATACGTTTTTACTCTTACTTGAGTAATTTATTTGACTTTTTATTTTTTCTAAAAAAAATTACTTTATATTTTTCCAGTAGTTCTAATCGTCCATTATTGAATAAATTAAAGCAAAACGTATATTTCACGTTTTCTTGTTGTAATTTGCACCACCGACCACTGGTGTCGCTGTTGCAGAAATGCACCATCTCCCGGCTTCACACTCGGCTTCTCGTTTCGTCATTCCGGTGCTCCGGTCGCCTCGCTCCCTCCCGGTGCTAACACCGTCGGGCTTGGCCGTGGGAGCGTAATGGCGGTGCACCGGGGACCCTCTACGAAATGGCTGTTTACCCGGGAGCAGCTGGAAAACACCCCGTCTCGACGCTGCGGGATAGAGGCGGACAAGGAGCTCTCCTACAGGCAGCAGGCCGCTAATCTGATCCAGGACATCGGCCAAAGACTCAACGTGTATCCTTTGTGAGGGCAGCGGCTAACCGGTTAGATGCGGTTACCTTGAGCTTACAGTGGCTCTTATTTGGTTTTTCTCATCGATTTCTACTCTTTCCGTAATGAATCTGTATTTATAACTAAAAAAAGATGTGATCAAACCAGGATAGATTGATGTTTTTGAATCACCAGAGTAGCACAGGCCTGTAGTTAGCTTAGCTATTGTTTAGTCTGGTTCGGTTTCTATTGTTAGCATCGACACGTTTTATATATATCATTAACACCCATCAGTACGTTAGAAATAGACATATAATCCACCAGGAGGTGGAGGCCTAAGCACCTATTTTCTCCCTGATTTAACTAATGTTACGTAAGTCGTTTTCTTGGGTCGAAATGTCTGGCTAAACGCTGGTTTCCTCTCTACGTCATCCGCCTTTCTTCCTTAACTCCTCATTCAGGTCTCAACTAATAATCAACACCGCAATAGTTTATATGCATAGGTTTTATATGATCCACTCGTTCACCAAATTCAACAGAAATGTAAGTACAACAGCAGTTCTCCTGCTATTAACGCAGACTTGTACGTTAATAGGAGTAATGAACGCTGTTTCCATCGTCATTAACAGATCATTTCCCAGACGACGTTATTCCTGGCAGCCAAAGTTGAGGAGCAGCCCAGGAAGCTGGAGCACGTCATTAAAATAGCCCAAGCCTTCATTAACCCGCAGGACCCCGTCCCTGACACTAAAAGCAGTGTAAGTAATCTAATATTGAAGAATTGATTTTGGTTTTGGATGGATCTTTATGGTGTTACTCTAAGGCAATCATTTGTTTTAAAATCATTTTAACCAAGAGAAAGTAATGGCTGCCACCGTGTCCCATCGTGGGTGATGTCATTTTTGCTTTGTGGTGAAAAATCCAAGCCTTTGTAAGAAAAAGTGTTTGCTTTTCAACCCTACTCCAGTCTAGATATATTTAGAACAGAGGAATGTTCTAGACCAAAGCCAGTTCTCACCAGTAAACAGCTGATACTTCACCGTCTTGGCAGACCAGTTTCGGTCCAGCTTTTTTATATTTCAGTGGAATTGTTTGAACTATTATCCTGACTGGTATTGTTGTGCAGTGAGCTTCTTTTCATGCTTTGTCTTTTCTCTGTAAACTATGGACATAGATGGGAGAAAAATCCTACTGTGGCTGCTGAACTGAGTTCATCCAGCCTCTGTAATTGATGGAACATTTGCAGTTCCGTATTCACAGATTTTTCTAGGGAATGTAACTCCAAGTTCTTCTTCGCCAACTATATACATATATTTTTGTGTGTAAATCTAAGGAATTTGAAAGAAATGCATGTTGGGAAGTTGAGACGTTGCCAAAATGCTTGGATTCTGGTGCGATGACCAAAAAAATTTAAGTTGCCAGTTTTTTGGGATGTATCTCATTTAGCTCTATCCAGTTTTCTTTGTCAGACTGAATGGAAATTGACAAAATGGCAATTTAAAAATTTTCTCTCAAACACACAACTTTGTGCTTTAACTGGACCGTTCTAAAACATTACCCTGCTCTGACTTTGATAGTAGGTGCAGAATAAGATGCATATTTTACATTTCTTTCTTTTATTTTTATTTCTTCAGGCATTCCAACTGCTGGCACAAGAGCTTGTAGCCCTGGAAACGATAGTGCTGCAAACGCTGGGTGAGAAATCTGCCTCAATTTATTTAAAGTCTGTTTTGAGTCACTGTTATTTGATTTCTTTTCACATTAACATGTTTCTTTTTATGTTGGTTGCAGGTTTTGAAATTACAGTTGATCATCCTCACACAGATGTTGTGAGGTGTTCCCAGCTAGTGCGAGGTATTGCCTTTTTTTCTTGCAAAGATTTACAGTAAATCAAGTTTATTTGAGTTAAAGGGGGACTTTTTATTTTATTTATCTTTTGGTATCATGGATTCCCAAACTACATAGACTGTATGTTGTGATGTAAAGCTTATTATGTATATGAGATTTAAAGCATCTTTCTCTCTTCTTTTACAGCAAGCAAGGATTTGGCACAGACTTCCTATTTCATGGCTACCAACAGGTTATTATCCTGTTCCCATTCTTGCACTGTAATGGCACACTATGGCTTCCTGTCCTGCAGGGTCCCCCTTCCTGTGTCCAACGCCCTGGGTGCAGCCTGGACTCTGGGAACCCCCATGCTGGGAAGTACCGGCCAGGCTGCTGTGTGCGGTGTATTGTACAGGGGCTCAGTGTTGGCACAGAGGGGTTGAATGCACAGTGTGGAGTGTAGTGTTGCTGTTTACCTCTCAGGGTTGTTTGGTACCGAGTGCACATGTCTAAAAAACACAAACGGTAGCCTGAATATAGATTGCCGCTAAAGATTCTTTAACTTATAGAGTTTCTTGGTAAGTACAGTTCAGTTCTTTCTTTTAATTTTAAATTTTTTTCTGTATTTAAAAAAAACCTTTCCCATCCTTTTACAGAAACGACAAACTATAATGCAAGCTAAAAGATTCTTTTTTTTTTTTTTTTTTTTTTACTTAACACCCCATTTGTTTTGTACTCATTGCATAAATACATGGACGAAAAACCGAATAGGGCATTTTCCTAAAAACGGAACATTTAAATAATGAAAGCATGAGATGAAACATCCTCTTTTTTATTACTGCCATCTTGTGGCAGTATTGGTAGCAGCAGGTCACTTTAATTTGCATGCAAACTAATACAACCTCCTATTAAAACATCATATATAATTACATCAATAAAAGTGAATAAATCAACAAATAAGTTAAAAACATGTGTATTAATCTTCAGTTTATACTTTAAATAGTTGAGTTTGAGGAGTCCTACTTTTAATATGTTGTCTACCTCATTGCAGAAAGTATAAGCAGAAATAACGGCCATTATTTAATTATTTACCTAGTGATATGTAACTTTTTGGTTATTTTGGGCCTGAAATGGAGGAACACGTACAGAAAAAGCAAGCGATTTCACACACGTTAAGGCTTTAGACCTCAAAACTAGTTGAGAGAAGCAGCAGCAGAAGAAGAATCTTTTTCCCTTCAAGAGGACTTGATGTTCAGCAGCGTCTCTCCACTAGGCCGTATCCATAGTTTCTATGGTAACCAGCTGTGGCAGGCGGAAGTACTCAGCCCATTTAGCTTACTTGTCCCCCATTTCATTTCCTGTATCACCTCATTCTGATAGCTAACTTTTGAATGTGTGCATAAACAAATCTGATGACATGAAAGAAAGTATTCCTGGTTCATACTATCTGCAATGAAGACTTTATTATAATTCGGCTACATGCCTCTCAGATTTTTAACACCATGTCATAAATGTTTTTAAACATTTTCCAGTTCTATAAGGTAAGTTAATGATTGAAAATGGATGTTAATAATTTAGTCACTGTTTGTTAAATGAGCTGGGTAATCTTTTCTGGACGTAGTGATGTATCTCTGGGGTGTGTCATGTTTCTTCTTGCAGTTTGCACCTCACCACCTTCTGCCTGCAGTACAGGCCAACAGTGGTTGCATGTGTCTGCATCCACCTGGCTTGCAAGTGGTCCAACTGGGAGATCCCGGTGTCCACAGACGGGAAACACTGGTGGGAGTACGTGGACCGCACCGTAACGCTACAGCTGCTAGATGGTGAGATTGTAAAACAATGACGATTGCAGTCTGGAATGTAATTTAAGGATGGAAAAACCAACCACACATCTCTCAATTGGGTTGTTTTTCCATCTATTCAACCAAACATCTGTGCCATCTATTGGTTTTTCTGTCTATTTAACAGTTTCATCCATCCATCTACTTATCCATCAGTTTATCGAGCCATCTATTTTCCATCTTCATGATCCCACAGATGTCTGTAGAAATATCTCCCGCAAATTCAAACTGTTATAAAAGAGAACAGAGAACCCTGAAATACAGAGTCTGTTGTGTAACAAATTATTGCAGCTTTAATACTTGTCAGTCAATCCCCTTTTTGTTACTTCCAGAGCTCACCCATGAGTTCCTTCAGATTCTGGAGAGGACGCCCAGCAAGCTGAAGAGGATACGAAACTGGAGGGTAAGTCCAGAATGATCCACCTACATGACCTGCTGCAGTGATGTGTTGATTCACAATGCTATGAACTGTCCGTCTGTAGGCCATTCAAGCAGCAAAGAAACCAAAGACTGAAGGCTCGGCTGTGGAGAGTGCCTTCCAGGGGACGTCTTTAGATGGCCTTCCTGGTGTAACCAACTCCTTCTTCCCCTCCACCTCCACATCAAACGCCTCAGAAATGTCCAGCCTGAGCTCCATAGCCGCCTCTTACCCCATATACCAGCAGCTCAGCGACCAGTTCTCCCAGCCTGCCCACTCAGACTTCACGCTAGTCAAACACAAACAGAAAGCCACAGCTGGGTCCAGCAGCGACCACGAGCAGCTGGGCGGCGCTTCCTTTTCACGGCCGCAGAAAGTCTTGACTCTGGAGAAGTACAGGGTGAAGCAAGCAGGAGAGCTGGCCTTGCAGAACGGCGTTAAGGAGGAGCTCGGCGCCGACGTTTATGCTCCTCCGGCCGTCTCCTCGCACCACCACAAGAGACGCTCCCAGCCGCAGGCCGGCCAGTCGGGTGACGGCAGGCGGGAGAAGGCGAGCTCGAAGAAGCCCCGGCTCGCCTCTTCCTATGCCGAGAACAGCTCTGTCACGGGCGAGGAGTTTAAAATGAGAATCAAGGTTTCTTCGGATCAGGGCTCGACTCTGTCGGGGAAGGACAAGCACAAAGAGCACGGCGGACACCGCCACTCCAAACACAGTCACTCCCACTCATACTCCATCGGCGGGAACAGCAGGGTGACGGCCGACGGCGCCGCCTTCTCTGTCCGAGCTTCCGGCGGCCATTTTAACGACGGCAGCTCCTCTGGCTCGTCCCGTAAGAGACAGCACGCTGACTCTGGCGGCCACAACAACCACCACCACCACCACTCGTCCTCCAAGAGCAGCAGGTCCTCCAAAGGAGGCGTTGGCTCGGCTCACTACCCGTCAGACGGCAGCCAGAGAGCGATGGAGCTCCACGACGGGACAAACGGCATGCTGCTGTCCAACGGCCAACACACTGACTACAAAAACACTTTTGACATGCTGGACTCTTTACTAAGTGCCCAAGGAATGAACTTGTAACTGTGAGTCCCTAGATTTATCTAGGATGAGGTTTTATAGAGTTTAAAAAGTGAAATTTATCCGTCTTAAGTTATCTGCATCACCCTCAGTCGTGTCTACACACTGATTATTGATGATTCCTATCAAACTATAGAGCTGTGTATTAATTCCTCGCAACACAAAAGAAAAAAAAAACCATGTATGAGTTGTTTTAGGAATGCAGCTGGAAAATAATTCCTTTAAATGTTATTTTAAAATGAGCTGACAGTTATTTTAATGTGCACGTTTTAAAAGTCACAAAAAGAGGAAAAGGAAGAAGAAAAATGGCTGACATTTTGCTGCCTTTGTGACAGTTTACACTTAATTTTTTTTGTTGTCCTTCAGTTTTGTTCCACAGAAATCTCAGGTCTTAAACATTTTTTGATAAAAGAGAGAGCCTCCTTCCGGTGCGGTGGGGGAGGATGGATCAAACTTTTGTATCTGATCCAGAGAAAAATGGTCTGCTAACGTTACAGAGTGCAGAACAAATGGGAGGCCCGTTTATTTGAAGGCCTACCAGAACCTGGTGAGCACTCATTTCAGAGCTACAGACGAAGCTAACTGCTGTGGATCTGCATCGAAAACATAGCAGCTAAAATTAAAACAAAAAAAAAATCTTGTGATTGTTCTAGTCAATCGCTATTCAGTATGATAAATGTTATTAACCATCTGAAAATACAGATCTCTAAAGTTGTGTATATAGGACTGTAGTTCAGAAGTGTTGGTTACTGCATCAGTCCAAACAACTCCATTGTATTAAAATCCAAAGCAGACTGTATTGATGAACAAAACCTTGACTTATGTATTGGGAGCCCAAATAAAAACACCCAAAACTGAAAGCCATTGTTTCCCATTTTCCTCTATTGACTAACATGAAGAGATGGAAAAAGGAGATCCGACAATATTTTTGGTTCCTGCAGTTCTGGAAAGTATGAATTTTGCTTTCTGTAAAAAGTGTTTAAATATAAAAGGCTCTTCTGGTCATAAGAATGAAGAAAGTTTTAATTTTGGTTGAGAAATAACTTCTGTATCTCTTTTTACACAAAGGTACAAAAAAACAACGCAGTTTCATCTTAACAGCTGTTCAAAAGTTAAAAAAAGGAAGCAGAAATCCTTCCAGCTGCACAGAATCCAGAACCAGAGGGGATAATTGTCCATCACACACGTCCCTTAGTGTATTATAAGCCTGGCGGGCCACCAGGCTTAGCATTGCTTATTTATTAAAGTTTTTAAAAAATGTTTGCCTTTTTTAAGACTTTATAGTTGGTGTTCAGGTATTAATCTTCCAATAGCACATAATTATAAAGTGATATTTTAAAATTTCTGGCCAACTTTAAACATTTTTAACTCAAAAACTGCCGAGCGTCCCAACCACCAGGCTTACTGGTTTTCTGGGGTAAACCTTGAAGGCCTCAACCAGAACAATGACGATCAAAGCAGATACAAAAACCCTCGGCGCATCACGCCTTCATATCAAGACATCATTAAGCTGTTAATGCTGTAAAAACAAGCCTTGGGTTTCATTATCAGTCCATAAAAATGAAGTCTGAGTCAAAACAAACTCATTATGTCAAGATAATGAAATAAATGAGATATTATTGCATAAAAATAAGCTGGAGATCTTATTTCCACGTAAGAAAATCTAACTTGTCACGACACAAACAAGGATAATGACATAAAAATGATTCATGTCTCTTCCTGCTACATGAATTTTATTTAAATTAAGCAAAGGACTCTGAAAGTTAACCCTAAAATTAAAACTCTTTAGGGTTCTCTGCTAAACTCTCAAACGATTCAGGCTTTACGGCTCACTTGTGGGCGGCACATAAATCCAGTTCCTGATAATTAACCAGCGCCATCTGAGCAGACGCAGCGCTTTTCAACCAAGTATTGCCTTCTAATTTTAGAGAGGAAGACAATGGGGGGAAATTCAGCAGGGGGACGTCAGTGAAAACTCCACCATCTGGACATGCTTGCGTACTGGTGGGAGGGCGGTGATTTATTTTCAGCTACCTCTCAAAACGCTACGAGAGACGCCTACTGTGCGAAGAGCCGCAGTGAGCGAAGGGGGGGAAACGAGAGCCGCTTCTGAGAGCAACAAATCCCAGAATTAAGAGCCATCTGAAAGGAAAGCATCGCCCAATCTGCTGACTGCATGTGGAAGAATGTGAAAAATGCTTTATATAGGTAACCTTACATCCCTCACACAATATAATCTGAGCCGTCACATGATTAGTAAAGCAGCTGAGGCAGCAGATTTAAACTTAATTAGTTACTATAAAAAAAGGAAGGATTTCTTATGGCAAATAAACACATTTTTGTAAAGTTTTCAATATTTTTAGAGTCACCTGATATGTTTTTATATGTATTCACCCTTAAATAAAACCAAACTGCTCTCAAATGTTGGCTTATTTGTGAATAGAAAGGCGATGTCAGGTACAAAACACACGCTAGACAATTCAGATTTTTATTTCTAAACATGAAATCTAATTATTTTCTTCCCATTTCACATTTATCCCCAACTGTTAACCAGTCGTTTTCCTATCACGTCCACTAGATGGCAGTATTACATTTGGCCCTTGATCCAACATGGATCACCAACACGTTCAGCATAATTTTTTATTTATTTTTTAAAAGGATTTTAGTTTTTTGAGAACACAAGCTGCTATGTTGAATAACCTTGGAGAGAGGAAACGGCAAACGCTGGTTTCACAAATCCGAGGCGCCTGTCTCTCTCTCTCTGCGATCCTCACGCAGTCACACTCCGGACGTCATCCATCCAATTAACAGAGTCGGATAACTTTAGGACAGCGACGGCGGGGGGAGCAGAGACGTTCCAAGAAGTGTTAGAGCACCTGGTAATTTGAGGCATGGGGCCGATCCGAGGGCCTTTAGCAGAGCAGCGTGTGGCTCACTTTCACCCGCATGAGTCTTAATGCAAATGACGGGCAGGAAATTGTGCAGGAAAGTGGCATAATTATAAGCCATTGAAAGTCCATTGTCATTTCTGTCTGAGAGGTCTCTCTTGAAAAATCAGGAGCTGATGGAAACCTCTCCAAGTACCTGAGATAGAGCCGGAGGGGGAAAATGACTAGTCCTGAGCTGCTATTATACCATGCTATTGCAATTATATTCAGTGATTGGCAGCAGCATAAATTAGCCTCTGTCTTCTTGGTGTGGTTGGCTTTATTTTTGCTCAGGTATCTGTTTTTCACAAGTGTCTGTATTCCCTTCGGCCGCCTGTTCCCGGT
This sequence comes from Alfaro cultratus, assembly GCA_903066825.1. Taxonomy (NCBI): domain Eukaryota; kingdom Metazoa; phylum Chordata; class Actinopteri; order Cyprinodontiformes; family Poeciliidae; genus Alfaro; species Alfaro cultratus. The sequence goes on along the minus strand of CAEFZX010013652.1, from coordinate 9,953 downwards.
GAAAACAAGACATTTATTTTGCAGTTTAACTCTGTAATTATTCCCTTTACTACCCCAGTTTCCGCTCCAAGTGCATCCTCTTGTGGCCTCAACACCAGAGATTCATGTCTGCGGTGGGAACCGCACAGCACCAGCTGTCCTTTAAAAAAGAGGAAAAAAAACTGTTGATGTGAAATGTCTTCCTCCCTGCTCGTCCCCGATCATCAATTATTCACCAACTTCGACATCTGAACTAATTATGGAGCACCAATGGCCTATTTGAGCGGGGTCCTGTCAGATGAAAGTCGGGTCCTTCCTGTCAGCGGTGGAGGAGACGAGGAAGACGGCAGCCGCCATTAAAACGAACGGAGAACTCCGCATCCTCCTTCTCACACACACCCACTCGTAATAATAACAGAAGAAAAAGCATGAATTGCTTCCTCACACACAACCACTCTCACACGGACCATGCATAAACATGATGCAGGGCAGTGCCTTACACACACACATTGATGTGCGCGCCACCTGTGTGGGCTGTTTGGCCTCCTCATCCAGACCTCTCTGGTTTTAATTAGCCTGCTGCTGAAGTGTTTTCCTTTTTACATTCTCTGAAGGGTGATGATAACGGCTACAGTCGAGATGGAGGCTCTCCGCTGGTTTGTTTCATTAGGGAGAGCATAATGACCCTGCAATCACAACACCAGGAAAATACCTCCCCTAATAATTATTTTCCTCCTAATGGTTCAGTTTGTACCCGACTGTGGCTTTTGTCCTCACGGCAGAAAGATTTATTCATCATTTTAGTGGGAATAATCTATACATGGATTTGTTTGTTTTGTTACACACCTGAAACACAAATGTAAAAGGGATTTCTTTGATTAGCTTCGTTTTGGAAATCAAATGAACTTGCAACTTTCTTAGTTAGCAAACAAGTGACTCATTTTTACTAATTTTTAAAATTAAAGTAACAACAAAAGATGCACAATCTACAATAACGGTCTGTTCAACAGCAACCACAAGGTTAAAAAACCTAAAAAAGTATTAATTTCCTTTTTTTTTGAAGCAACAATCAACTGGCATCATATGGTGCTGTTTTTCTAGCTTCCTATATGAGATAGCTGTGCTGCAGTGTTAATGCCAGCCTGGAAAAATTTTGAATTTAGCTTCATTATTTGTGAAAATTGAATTTTCTAAGCAAGAGCTGTTTTATTTTTTAAAAAAATGAAGTTTCTGTCGTGTAGCGTTAGCGCCCTGCACTACTCCCGATAATTGCTGCACATCTTCCCCAATTTCTGTCAGCCCACTTCCTATTAAATTATCGTGAAAAAAGATTAATAGCGCCACAAAATCTACAGAAAAAGAAAAATCAATCCCTATTGCTATACCTGTCAGTCACCACAAGGTGGTGCTACAACCCACATTTTATAGCCAAATCAAAACAAACCAGCTAATTAAGCTAAAAACTGATAGTTGCATCTCAGTAAAGACAAATATAATCAAAAATGTAATTTATATTAATAATTCAGTTTAGAAAGTGAACTTTAAACACCCTGGAAGCAATTAAAATAAAAAAATACAGAAATGTTCCAATCACGCTGCTATTGGAATTATATTCAGCAATTGACAGGAGCAGAAATTAGCCGCCATCATCTTGGTGTGACTTTATTTAATTTAGCTCAGGTATCCTTTTTTTCATAAGTGTTGGTATTCATGTTAGCCAGCTGTTCCTGGTGAAGAACAAGACATTTATTTTGCAATTTAACTTTTATTATTCCCTCTGCTACCCCAGTTTCTGATCCAAGTTAATCCTCTTGTGGCCTCAACGCCAGAAGAATGCTGGCGTGACGCTTACCTAACAGGTACTCAATGAACTACAAAAGGTTATTTCTAATCAAGCTGGCTGGTAACAGAATACTGCATATAGGCATTTAAATAAAACATTGAGTGGAAGTGATGAAAGCAGAAGTGAGAGAATTTTAAATTTAACTTCGAAATCAAAGTCCGAGAGTCTGGAGAATGAAAATTTCTGTTCTTAACTTGCTGACATTTGCACGACTTGCTTGAAAACACAAAAATCTGATTGTATTATTCCCACAAATGTCCCTCTCTATCCAAAAGTCACCTCACAAACAGTTATTTCCCTTGAAACTGAAGATAAAGAAGCAGAAATCCAGGAAGATTAAAGCCAACGAATAAACAAAAGTAGCCATTGAGCACATGAGGTAAATAACGTATATGTTGTGGTTTAATTGGAGGAACGATCAGTTAAAAACCGTCTCCGTTATCGTCGGTTCTTGTCCTAGAACGTCCTGTACCGAAGGGAGCAAAGGGAGCTTTTCGGCTCATTGGGTTTCTGTGGGAAATTCGGCTGGATGTCATCGATGTAGCAGCGAAACAAAACGTTATGGATTATGAGTGCGAGTGGGAGTGTGAGGAGGAGGATGAGTCGAGAAAGCTGAATTGGAGAGGTGGGAGTTGAAGCTTTCCAAAGCTGGATTTGGGTTGACAGAGCATAGCATTTTTTTCCCTTCCTCCAACAGCGGTATGCTGAAGCAGTGGGGGTGCTTTATTGATATTTTTGGGTTTTAAGATGCAATAAGAGTGATTGAGTTGTATAACTACAGCTTGAATATAGCACTTACATGACAATGTGGTAACGCTGAGTCAAATCTAACAGCATTGGCACTGCGATAATGAAAAAAACCCTTGTTTTGCTTATGAAACATCCGTCATTTTCCATCAACATATCTCGAACGGTGAAGTTGTGTGTGCATGTGTGAGAGGCAGTGATTCACGCTTGTGTGTGTGTGCATCTGTGGGTGTAAAGCAGCTAATCCTCCATGTGTGCCTTGAGAGAAATATCCAGAAGATGCACCTGCTGCAGGATAATTCCTCCACTGTGCTCATGTCCTCTTATTACCTTTGCTTTCTGTTCGCTTCACAATAAAGCAGCCGCAGAAACGCACGACGCAAAAACAAACAACTAATGAAGTAGATCTGCTCGCGCGGAGTTACTATGCAACATCCTAATGCAGCATAATTAGTTGACACTATCCTAGCTTTTTATGCAAATGTTTTTGTTGTGGTTACTGAAAGCACCGCCGTCATCATTACCTACACAAGTTACTTGGTGTGAAATCACTCGGACTCAGCTCATCTGAAACAATAGCCCTGAGATATGGACTTGAGGGGGGAAAAAAATCCGAATTTATACACGAAAAAAAGAAAAACGAAACTGAATACATTTGCAAGTAGAAGTAATTAAAGAGTGTCGGGCGTTTATTGGAATACTAAACAAACAAAAAGTTGAATCTGAAGCCAGGAACTTTTGAAAAAGAAAGCAAGTAATCATCCAAATAAAAGCGGTAGGACTTGGAAGTGCCTATTAAAAAAAAGTAAGCATAAAGCGATGGTTTAGGGGTGCCTGTACAGCTGCACTTTGGATAAGGATAACTCTCCTTAATGAATGAAATCATCATTTAAAAACTGCAGTTCACATTTAAACTATGGGACACATTTGCTGTGGCATTGCTAAGATAAACTTCCAGATATTTCCATCTGGCATTACATAAATTTTCACTTCGGATGTCTACTTACTCCAAAATCTCTTATCGACATTAAAAGGTTTGGAACTCAAGGTTTGATCACAGAGTTATCGATTTACAGCTCATCGTCTCACTAACTTCTATGGTCTTGTCGCGGACTGAAAATGCAGGTTGAGATTTTGTTGTTGACGTAAATCAAAGGGACAATCAACGAATAATGACTGCTGCCAAAGAAATCACTTGCTTGCAATACCCGATCAGGTCCGGCTTGTACCACCTCTGAGGTGTTCCCAAAAAATGGTGATGCTAATGGAGACGAGTCTGGCCAGGGCTGACTGAGAAAGAGCATGAAAAAAGCTAAAAACAGAAGAAATCTGCAAGGTTTTAGTGCTTCCAGGCTAAAAATCGGACAAGGGACAAGACAAGATGGGTATTTAATCAACCAAGGGTGACGGCTGCACTGGTACTAAAATAACTCCAACTCCGGAGTTTAATCCTCCAAACTCCTAATCACAATTTATCAGCAGGCAAAATGGATCATCTGCCATCAGCTGCTAGCAGACAGTGAAAACCTGTTTTTTCTCCCTCCAGAGTTGTAGGCTGCTCACTAATACAGCAGATAAGAATCTAGGACAACCATGTGTTCAAAAAGTCAAATTATCAGATGGTGTTTGGCTGCTATAAACACAGGAAGTGACTGGACATGGCTTTCACCCTCTCTAGCAAAGATAGACCTCCTGGGTGTGTGAACACATCCAACTGCCTGAAAGGTCTTCGCTTCTCCAGGTGCACGCGGCGGACACCTCGCTTCCTTTCATCGCGGCTGCCAGAACCTGCCCGCTATCACATCATTAAATAAGATTTATATCATCACATGGAATAATTCTGTGTGGGCCGATGGCGAATGCCGCTGCGGCCAACTTTCCCCCTTTTTCCGCACCAGCCCACTCACACGGTAACTGGCATTACTGCATATCCAGAGAAAAAGATAAGAAGGGTGGGTGTGAAGATGTCCACGGCTCAGCGGCCAAATGCTACCCACTCAAACAGCCAAATGTGGGAGTGCTTCTCAGCACAATTTGACTGCGACACAGGTATAAACGGTGTTGAGTGAGGTGGTAGACTGATGAAAGACTGCATGCTTTTCATTCAGCTGTTTTTAGGCAATAGCATGATGCATATGTTTGCGTAGTCTTAACAGTCAAGAGGATAAGAAGCTTCTGGTGTGTAAACAGACCTGATTCAGGTAACAGCGAGGGAAGGACTTACATCACACTCACAGCTTTGGCTCAAAGTGAAAGTTTAAACACTGTGGAATTTAAGATGCCCCCTCTCTTTCCACCAAGAAAACACCCGAACGCCGAACCACTCTCCAACTTCCACCCAACCAAATCACACCTAACACCTCAGACGCGAGCTACACGCGCTAAATGCCCTTTTAAAACTTACCTCAAACTTTTTTGTTCTCAAGCTATTTATTTTCTTTTTCCTTTTTAGTTTTTGAATCATGACCAAAGGGTGTTAATCATCTAGTGGCACAAATCCCAGATTTGGATCGAGACTAAAGGCGGTTCAATTGTTACAAAGCCTAAGAGCAAATCTGTCCACCAATAATTTACTGAAAAACACGTAAACTGTTATGAGACACCCTGCAGAGATGATTCAACAGGCTGTAGGAGCATCATTAGCAGCGCCATGTTGGAGTATGACCTCAGCATTCTCACTTTGGTGTGAAGAAAATTTCGTACATTCAGCTACTTCTGTTCAATTGAACTTTTTGGGTGACTGTATAACTGCAACACCTTAATTCCTGCTTCTGTAGATTTGGTATCACTGTCCAAGCTTTAGCTACCAGAGAAACGGCTTCACGTTTCTTTGACCAGACAACATATGTCCAACATTTTTGATTCTCCAAATCGGATGTCCAAACATTGTCCAAGGGGTTTGTGTCGCTCAGATACAACTTTGTAAATAGCCCAAAAAAACCACAATCCTCAGTCAGCTTACACAAAATGCTCTGCATAAGCTAAAGGCTACATAGCACCCAGTAGCTTTGCCTTTATCCCATGATCCTGGCTTACTCTTGCACATATTTATGGTTTCTGCCCTGTGGCTAGTTTCAGTAAGCGGGTCGGTGCTAAGCAGTTTTTCTTTCCTGCTCCTCATTTTAAAATGTTTACCTTTCTTTGCTTCTAGCTTAGAGGTTCTGCACTTGACCTGGATCGAGGTGAAAGTACTACCAGCTACATGAAAGCTAACGCTATTTATCTTTCCTGAGCTAATCTTTAGCACATATTTGGTACCATTAACCATTTGAACTCTTTTTAATTATTTTCTTTCTTCTAGAAAGAACTTCTGGCTGCCAGTAACTATTATGTACCATTTGTTTCCCTTTTCCACTGAAGGTATCTCTAGATTTTGTGCTTCTGTTTTTTTCAGTCTGCTCTGGTTTTTAAAACCAAAGCCAGTTGGCTTGTTCATTTCTGTTTACAGGGAGTGGTTCCTCTCCACTGTCGCCTCATGCTTGCTCAGGATTTCTGCAAAGTCAACATATGCTTAAAGACAATGCTTAAAGTAAAACATTTACCAATTGGCATTATGTTTTACATCATTATATTGTTTCAGTTGAATTGGACTTGCACCAGTTTATTTTGTAATTTGCTTTCAGACAAGATTTGTTGGCTGCAGAATGGACACCAGATCAATTGAAAACAACATTATAACACTTCCTACACCTGTGTTTTGTGAGTTGTGATAATGCGAGCTAACATTTGTTCTTATCTCGACATGAAAGAGCATTTAATGCCGCAAACCTGTTGCTTTTTTTTTTTTATCCAGGATCATTTGGAGCTTCAAAGCAATACTGTCAGGAAACAAATTGAAGTTGACTTTAAAGCGTTTATACTCACACAGAAATATGTAATTCAAAGACTACTCTGAATTTATTTTCAAGAATTAAAACTATTTGACTGGAAAAAAGGCAGCTAGAACAGATCATCCAAACAATTTTCGCCAGCTGGACCCATGCAGTTGCTTATTGATATCATCCAAGTGGAGAATGCCTTCATTTATTTCATGCAGCCTGCCCACACAAGCTGTCAAAGGATCTTATTGAGTGCAGGAAGGTGGATCAACATACACCTCGAAAGAATCTATTCAAAACGATTTCCGCTGCGCTGAGGACGACATTCTGCAAAATCCCAAATTTGAGTCTATAGCCAATGCAATGACGAGCGACAAGATATCCGCCGTTGTTTCACCGCTTCGTGCCATGTGTTCGAGTTATTATGGGATGTTGTACCAGCGGAGCAGAGGGCTGATGGAAGGCAGCAGCAATCGCCCTCTGCTTATTAGACTAGGGGCTGGCTGTGCTCATTAGGCCGACGGCAGCACGATGGGGATCTATTCTCCTGAGGTGACCAAAGGTGCTTACAAAGACCTTCCAAGTCCCAGTAATGATACCCCAGACCTGTCACTCTTGTCACAAGACTGACATGACCTTTTTCTGGCTCGTGTGCTGAAGAAGAAAAATGTCCTAATTTTACTGAATGAGGCAAGAGGAGGCGCGCCGTTTTCTCCCAAAAATGGCAAAATTGTGTCCCTCCGCTCTGCGGGCGATACAATGATGTTGATTTCCTTTTCACGAATGTCAACAAAGACCATTTTCCCTGTGCTTATCGGGGCGATTTAAGTGATTGCGATTCAGGTTTTAATCTAAGCACAACAGTCAGACCTTGTGCCATTAAGACCTATGAAATAGAGGCATGCTGAGCAGCAGCGGAGCGACTGAATAGATGTCTGGAAGCAATCTGTGAAAGATGTCTGATCAATGGTCTCCAAATGAAATGAGAGATGAAAAGATGTCTTTTAAGGCTCATGAAAAGGGAACTTTGTTGGTGGGTGTTTTTGTTCAGCTTTTCCATTTTTAACCTCAATCATCTGAACACGGAACATGAAAGAGGAAAACGGTAATAGGGTCGCCCCACTGTGGCCTTTTTTCTCTGATGTCAAGTGTCCCCCGGACACTTATGTGATTGCATATAACATTTCAAATACGGAGCTGCATGTTTAGCGAACGCGGCTCATTACTTTATCTGTGTTTTAGGTGCTTTTTACGGATGAGGCTGGCCTGGTGCTTTCTCGCAGTTTAACCCATAACATTAATCTGTTTATTCTGATTTTACGTGACACACCAACAAAAAAGTTTTTGCAAAAAACCTCAAGGACAGTCTAATTAGTTGGAGAGTGCCCACTAAAAGTCTTAGAATGGTTAAGGATATTATACGTGAATGTGCTTGATCTAAACCGGTCGATGTGTTTTTTGCGCCCCCTACATTTCTTGTAGCAAACTGCAGCCTAGAAATAATCTGACTAGAATTAAATAACTGCAGGATTTATCCCAAGATTACAAATGCATCTAAAAAAAATTTATTGTGAAAAAGTTTAATAAAAGTGAAATATTTCATTTTGATGATTATGGCATACAAACAATGAAAGGCAAAAACTAAGTGAATCAGAAAATCAGAATCATACGTAAGATTAATAAAATTAGATATTTAAAACAGAAATGTCAGACTTCTGAAGAATATGTTCATTTCCATGCACTAAATACTTGGGTTACCTGTGCACCACACTTTTTTCTTCCACTCAACTTTCTACATCTTCAAGCTCACAAGCCTGTGACAGCATGAGTTTCTAATATGTAACTTTTACACAATGTCCTAGTCTTTTAAGACATTTAAGACAATATTTAAGGTAATTTTTTCTTGATATTCAAAATTTTTTAGACGCAGGTTTCTAGTAAGACTTGATTTTATTGAGGGATAACAAAGAAAAACTTCACTTTTTTTGTAAAAGATACACGAGAACTGCATAATTTTCCTTCCACTTGATTGATCAATCATAAAACTTGATAAACTGTGTATCTACTGTAGATGAGTGATGTAAGTAAGTTTGCAACTGTTTTCGTTTTGACGAGCCTGTTCTAAAGCTAAACTGTCTGCTAATGAAACATAGATGAGATTACATCATTCCTAAATTGCTTTAACTTCTCTAGAAAAATGTGGTCCGATCCTGCCCTCATGGGGGCGGGGGACTTTCCAAACAAAGCCTGATTGTAATGGGCCGCATGAAGCGCCAGTTTAACCCCCACACATACAAAATGAGAGAGAGCAGGAGCCAAGACGTACATTAATCCTCGCCAGATTGGGGACTTTATGAATTACGCTGAGAATCTTATCTGTTTCCCCAGATCTCCTGTTGGGTGAATTGATTGCATTTTTTCGGTCTTAATCCACACCACACCATGCATCTTGGGAGGCAACCGGGGAGCCATCTTGTACAAATAGAATTTAGGCTCGACAAAAGCCATCTCCAGCTGAGCAATGAGAAAGCATCCTTTCACCGCTGCATGTCCCCTCCCAACCACGCCGAGTGGCATTTGAAAATAGCAGGCAGAGGTTTTCATGGAATTGTTGCTATTGATTTCTGTGTAACTTTTCTCCAGCCACAGCCTCTCTTGGGAGATCATGTGTGCATATGACACTCATCAGGATGGATAAGCCCATTTCGTCAAAACGCCTTCTGTTGCAGCCGTCCTCGAGAAACGGTGCTGTGCAGCCAGAGAGGGTGTTTTAATGAGATTAATGAAATTGCTTATGAGTGATGGCCCTCCACCAATTACCTGGGCCATAATACCGTTTTCCCCAACTCAGGGCGAGTGCTATAAACGCGAGGATGCGGCAAGAAAATGATTAATCATCTCATCACCATCCCAGGAGATAATATGACAATAAAGACAAAAGCATCTCATCAGCTGTGGTTGACTAAAGCCAAGAATGTCTTCCTAAGCCCAGATTCTATCGTGTTATTTGGTACATTTAGGGATGGAAACGATTAATCAAATAACAAATGGTTTATTAAATTAAAATGAGTTCCAATCAATCGATTAAAAACATCTGTTTAGACCTTCTTTCAGTGTTGTAGTTTGGTCGCCATCCAGCAGAGGGAGCTGCAGGTCATCCTTAAGCAAAGCCAGATACAAAAATAAAGATGGCGGCGCTATGCCAGCACAATAGGAACGTGAAACGATCCAGACAGTTCATGTGGAATGAAAAATGCACTTTATGTGGTTCTGCTTTGATATATGAACACTTGACAGCGTTAACTTTTCAACCAAAACTAATTTCTAATGTCCTAAAACGACGATAAAGTCTGCCTTCCTCCTCAGCTGTTGAGTTTATGTTACAATTTCACACTTACGTAAGAAACATAATTAAAAGTGCACTTGAATAAGTTTGTTCACAAGATACGTTATTAAAAACATGCAGTGCCATCATCCTACTACTTCCTGTTGTCCTCTTCATGGTTTGTGCCAATGGTCACATCCGGTCGTAGATCATGTGACTCATGAAAGTATAAAGAAAGTGT